>MCJB01045859.1:100614-142839 GCA_002018475.1 Nicotiana obtusifolia
TATATATATATACATATATCATATATGTATAGATGTATATATTGTATATATGTATTAGATATATAATATATATACACTATATCATATTTAAACACAAAATAAATTGCAAAGAAATATTCAAGAGAATGTCTTATAATTTTTATTATTACGACATTAACAAAAAATGGCAATATCTTTCTTAGTCTTCTTCCCCCCAATGGAATGAGCACAACATGGTACTAATACCACCATTAAAAGGAAAAAAAACTAAGGAAGATCTGCCAAAATACAAGTTACATAATAAAGTAAACAATTATCTTTCTTAGTCTTCCTCCCCCAATAGAATGAGCACAACAAGGTACTAATACCACCTTTAAAAGGAAAAAAACTTAGGAAGTTACATATTAGTCTATGTAATATGTCTAGCTATAGTTCTAGTTTCCTTCTAAAAAATGTCTGAGCCATGAGATGTTTGGGGCAATTAAAAGAAAAATAACAGCAAAAGGGAGAATTGCTGAGGTTCCAAGTAAATTATTCTTATAGGTTGCAGCAGAAGGAAAAAGTGATACTTCTAGGTTGGTTATTGGAAACATTGTCATGTCCATAACAGTCAGTTAATAGTGATGGCTATTGGGATATTATGGTTAGTGTCAAAGAAAGCACACAAAGAATACACATCGATACTATTAAAAGCATAAAGGAAAATACCAAGATATTAAGTATTTTATATTAAATATTTGGGATCCTGTGTGTAAAATGTGGTAGTTAATTATGATTAAATACCAATAACTATAGTTAAATAAAGTAACATGTATCATTTACGGGCAAGTTTTGACCTTGTATATGGGTCATCAAATGTTACTGAAATTATTTCAGTTTTAAGTAGACATAGAATTTTTTTGTTGAAGTTGAAAAGAAAAAGAATGTATTTGAAGCTGTAGTTATAAAAAATAAAAAGGTAATTGAACGAGTCAATTGTATTTGGACATAAATTTCACTTGAAAAGGTAGGAGTTTTGCCCGTGAGAGCTTTATTTCAATTAAATACTCCTTATATTAGTTATGTAACTCCAAATTCTCTATTTCAAGTTGAAGCTGAGACGATGGTATACACTGTTAAAATTGATGCACAAGTGATGGACCACACTCTTTAACATCACTGTCTTCATCTCTGTTCTCGTCTTCATGAATTGAAGTTGGTAGTATTTGAAAGGAATGCGTAAATCTAAGTTTAATTCGTCGATTAAGCTTGTGAATAATTGAATAAATTTGTTTGCAAATACTAAAAAATTATATATTTGGTCATAGTTTGGGAAGATTAGCCTTGCAGACTAAAGTTGTGAATAATTTAATAAAATAAACAGAATGAATATAAATCCAAGCTTATGCTAAACTTGAAACAATTGAAAAACAACGGAAGAATTAGTCAATCAGGTTAAACCTGTAAACTATTTATTTTGTTAAAGTGACTTAAATGTCCTAAGACTCTGTATAAAAATTATGTATTTAGAAGTATATTTACATGAAAATTAATTGCAAACAATCTTTGATAATAACAACACAAGATAAATAGGGAATGCAACAATTACATTATTTGCAATTAAGATACTAGGAATTCAGCAACTTCCAATCTAGCAATTGGAGACTTCAACCAGTTGATGTATCCATCTCCATTTTTTATACCAATCACTGCCAACCTCCTTTGAGCTTGTAACATGTTGCACGCACTACCTGAAACTAGAATGGCCTAATATTCAGTTATTTGCAATCATCAAACAATATACCAGAAGCCAGTTAAGAGAAAAACACCAACTAATACTTCTTGTCTCCTATCGCATACTCCAACTTCTGAAGTGACAAAAGCTATTAATTCCATTTCAAACAAAGTCAAGCGGATCATATTGAATCCTCTAGGAAAGCAATTTTACACCGGAGCAAAAGTATAAAGCAATTTATCTCATAGTTTCAAATTTATGAAACTCAAATTTAGAAGAAATTAAGAGATTAGAATGTTACAAAATAAGGAGAACTAGAAGAAAATAAAAGCAAAGCAAAATCTCTCAAGATAGCAAGCATATACAGTTAAACAAATACCACTTTAGTTCACTGAGATGCATTATCACAATTCACATTAAAGAAAGCCAAAAGTTAAAAATCTCAAGAATTCAGAATAGAATTAGCCAATTACTAGTCCTACTTTGGGTGTTACTTACCCTACTTTAACTCTTTGACCTTTAGTTTGAAGTTTGAGCTTGAATGTGAATTCTTCCAAGGCAGAGGAAACATTTGTTCCAAAATAGCTCTAACTCTTAGCCTTGTGTTCTACTTCTTCCTTTATTATTGTAGTGCAACTTTTCAGAATTCTTTGCACTAAGTTGTATGGATGGGAAGTAGTACTATGTAAGTCATTTAAGTTCTAAGCCATTCTCTAGTAAAGCTATGCCGTAAATAATTTTTGCTATCTCCTTTGCAATGTCATCCTATTAATCAAAGGAGATGTACTAGTTAGAGAACAATTCAATATTTTAAGATTTGAAAGACATAATGAAATATACCTTTGGATCCTTTGCTACTCTCGATGAAAGCTCCTTAATGATTGGGCGCTTAGAATTGATCTTAATCACCCTTTTATCAATCATGTAGTTGTGCTTCCCTACATCTAATAAGGCTTGTGACTGCAATAATCTCTCCATGTATGCAGTCAAACAAGATGTAGATGTGACAAGGACACATGGAATGTCAACGAGAGCATGGTTGATTTTTACTTCAATATCGTCCTCGGCAAGAATATTTTTCCACCATTGCGCAAGCTTGTTGAAGGACCTTTTCAAGCTCGATCTCATCTTCAGACACATAATGAAATTTCTTGCCCTTATATTCTCCCAAATGTTGAATCACGTATTCTTGAACACTATAACCTGGAAAATGAGAAAGAAGAATGAATTTTAGTCATTTTGTTTCAAAACCTATTGTAAAATGTACCTAACAAGAAGTTATACCTCGTAGTCTTTCTTTTTAAGAATCTCAAGAAAGGGAGACTTTTCCAACTGTTCTTTGTTGACACTTATGTAAAATATATTCTCTTGGCCTGATATCATCCTTGACATGTATTGGTCAAGTGAAATCAGCTTACCATTTGATTTTGTGCTGCAAATATGCACATTTAAGTAAGAAAATCAGTAATAATATTCTATTTTAATCGATTTAATCAAGTATAATATACCTCTCAAATCGAAGAAGTTTGGCAAATTGGTTCCTATTATGTTCAAACTTTATCATTGCAGGCTTTATGATCTCGGCTCCTTCATTCCATAGTTTAGCATATTGACCTTTCTTGTTAGCATAATCCTTTATCATCCAAAGCTTTATCACCTTGCTGAATTCATTCCACAATTTACCTGCAATACCAGAATCCAAGAATGATGATATAATTACTTCAACAAATTTCGTAATTTCTTAATTAGGTGTATAGAGTAGACCTTTCTTCTCATATGGATCCTCTTCAACCAGTTTTTGCATAATCTCTCGACACTTATGAATAACCTCATCATCATCTTTACTAGCCCATAAGGAGAGAGGAATCTTGATGAATTTCCTAGGTTGAGATGTCAATGTGAAAGGAAGTTATACAGTATTTTTCAAGATAAATACGGTAAAACATTTTTAGAAAAGATCTATAATTATTTTGAGTTTACATGAAACTACAAACAAAGAGGTATATTTGGACAACAACTTGATAAGAAGTTAAGATGGAACTATAGGGTACAAACCTAATAATGAAATACGAACTCTAATTGCCAAGTCTTTTATGATTTTGATTTTCTCCGGGTATTACAAGTTTAATACAACTCATTTTCCTTTCAAAAACAACAAGAAGTAGCTTTTCTTTTGTACGTTATCAAATGAAAATTTGAAATACTAGTATAAAATCTAAAAAAACATAAATAAACAATAAGAAAAAAAGGGGAACAAAAAAGAGAGTTTTATAGGTTCAATATGTGTGTTCCACGGAAAATATCGCACGTTCATCTACAGACACAGCCAACAAAATCAAGTTCTGAAAAATAAAAACTATTGGTCCCCTTGTTTAATGGATGCATCAGGGGAACACGAAAAATAATGCAAACCCGAATAAAGCATGACATTGGATGTTTCAATACCAATTGCATATCAAACACAACCTTTGATTAAACTAAAGAAAGAAAAATCTAAAAATGATACAATAACAGAAACAAGTAATGAACACTCACATAAAAATGCACTCTAAATTAATGGAAAATTTCACTTAATAGCTATTGAAACATTGACTCAGTGATCCTATTTTCCTAGTTCTTTAAGAATAAGCTTTCTTTTCTTGCTTGAGCATGTATATATAATAAGCTGTTAAGTGTAACAAGAGATGTCACAAATCTTTTTAAAAGGGCAGAATAATCAAAAAATGGTTGTTCAACCTCTGGAGAGAGTGAAGGGCTTAGAAGCGGATATTGCAGTCAGTATTTGCAAGTAATTAAAAATCATAAGGCGTTTTGTAATGATGAACTTGACAAAACGTGATTTCTTGCTCTACAGAACGATAGAATTCACTCCCAATTTGATAGGTTGAGATTCAACATCCCAATTAAGAACCCCATTAAGACTATTTCATACTATTAATCTGAAGGCGTATCAATGTATATACGATGCAAGCTTGTAAAAACTTAAGTGGTCGTAGAGGGAGGAGCAACCAATACTTTTATCAAGATGATTATACCAGTAGGGAAGAAGCTACTAGCTAAAATTAGAACATGTCGCGATCTTGTTAATGTTTTTATCAGGATGTTCACGATGTTTGATCTTACAAATTAAACAAATCTATATAGTATGAATAAGTGATGCAAATTTACCTACCAAGCCACTGATGCATTGTAGAACATTTAACAGTGCCGAGATAAGCAAAAAATCAAAACTAATGCACTACTCTCACACAACAATTTGGAGCAAATATATGTTCTTATGACCCTTAACAACTTTTTACCTGTAAAATATTCAAAGTTATTTACAACAATAAGAGGGACAAAATCCACAAAAGGGAAGCATATTTCAAGCCAAAAAACTTTAAATTCCTATAAAACCTAACATAAGTATGTTTTTCCTCATACGCAATGCTGGTAACTCATACATGAAATCAACAAAGCATACTTCCTCAAACCAGAAAAAGCTAGATGAAAAGCATGGAAACCCAATATATGAACTTCCTCACAAAATTTATGCGTGGAATGAGAGAATTTACAGATGTGCATGCTTTCCTTTTAGCATTCTCAGAGTCCTTAAATCAGTGAAAGTAAGAATTTTTCAGTAGAAGCAAAAGAATTTTTTTTTGTTTGTAAAAAATATTGTGAGCAACTTCTAACCTAAAACTTTACAAAAGTATTTATAGTAGATTCCTGTTTTTCAACTTTAACATTGCCAAAAATAGACTTCATGCTGCCGGAGAAGCTAACTATACCAAAACTACTGATAGTTACGCACAACTTGATAGAGTGATTAACAATATCGACAACTTCATTCTTTATCTTTGTTTCAGCTACTTTTCCACACTTCCCAAAGATTTCATTGCTTCCAAGACTGTCATTTTTGGGTCTGATTAAGTTGTGTTTGGGGAAAAAAATAGAGTGTTAAGCTCTGGAGAAAATATGGAGGTATACGTTTGGCTCTGCTGTGTGCAAAAGGTGGTTTTGCGGCACAGAGTACTAGTGTTAACGTTGTCCAATGAAGTTAGTTGTTACAGGGGGAATAGTACGTATATTACCACTATTAACTTTATTTACATTCTGATAAGTAAGACAATAAGCCAATATAATTATATATTCACTCACGTCATTTTTTAAAATTAATAATTAAATGCAAAAATTTAACTTTGAAAAATAGTATATACAAGTTGTTAAAGAATTAATAATTTAAAATTATAAACTGGGATGAAAAAAATAATTTCTTAAACAACTTGTATATACTATTTTTCAAAGTTAAATTTTTGCATTTAATTATTAATGTTAAAAAATGACGTGAGTGAATATATAATTATATTGGCTTACTTATCAGAATGTAAATAAAGTTAATAGTGGTAATATACGTACTATTCCCCCCTCTAACAACTAACTTCATTGGACAATGTCAACACTAGTACTTTGTGCTGCAAAACCACCTTTTGATAAACGTATACGTCTTTCATATTTTCTTCAGAGCTTAACACTCTATTTTTTCCCCCAATCACACCTTAATCAGACCCAAAAATGGTAGTCCTGAAATTAATGAAGATCTTTGGGAAGTGTGGAAAATTAGCTGGAACAAAAATAAAAAATGAAGTTGATGTTGTTAATCACTCTATCAAGTTGTGCGTAGCTATCAGTAGTTTTGGTATAGTTAGTTTCTCCGGCAGCATGGAGTCTATGCGATGTCAAAGTTGAAAACAGGAATCTACTATAAATACTTTTGTAAAGTTTCAGGTTAGAAATTGCTCGTAATATTTTTTCCAAACAAAAAAAAATTCTTTTGCTTCTACTGAAAAATTCTTACTTTTACTGATTTAAGGACTCTGAGAATGCTAAAAGGAAAGCATGCACATCTGTAAAATCTCTCATTCCACGCATAAATTTTGTGAGGAAGTTCACATATTGGGTTTCCATGCTTTTTCCGGTTTGTGGAAGTATGCTTGTTGATTTCATGTTTGAGGTATCAGGATTGCGTATGAGGAAAAACATAGTTATGTTAGGTTTTATAGGAATTTAAAGTTTTCGCATTTGAAATATGCTTCCCTTTTGTGGATATTGTCCCTCTTATTGTTGTAAATAACTTCGAATATTTTACTTGTAAAAAGCTGTTGAAGGGTCATAAGAACATATATTTGCTCCAAATTGTTGTGTGAGAGTAGTGCATTAGTTTTGATTTTTTGCTTATCTCGGCACTGCTAAATGTTCTACTATGCATTAGTGGCTTGGTAGGTAAATTTGCATCAATTATTCATACTATATAGATTTGTTTAATTTGTAAGATCAAACATCGTGAACATCCTGATAACAAGATAGCGACATGTTCTAATTTTAGCTAGTAGCTTCTTCCCTACTGGTATAATCATCTTGATAAAAGTATTAGTTGCCCCTCTCTCTGCGACCACTTAAGTTTTTACAAGCTTGCATCATATATACATTGATACGCCTTGAGATTAATAGTATGAAATAGTCGTGATGGGGTTCTTAATTGGGATGTTGAATCTCAACCTATCAAGTTGGGAGTGAATTCTATCTTTCTGTAGAGCGAGAAGTCACGTTTGTCAAGTTCATCATTACAATACGCCTTATGAGTTTTAATTACTTGCAAATACTGACTGCAATATCCGTTTCTGAGCCCTTCACTCTCTCTAGAAGTTGAACAACCATTTTTTGATTGTTCTCCCCTTTTAAAAAGATTTGTGACATCTCTTGTTACAATTAACAACTTATTATATATACATGCTCAAGCAAAGCTTATTCTTAAAGAACTAGGAAAATAGGATCACTGAGTCAATGTTTCAATAGCTATTAAGTGAAAATTTTCATTAATTTAGACTGCATTTTTATGTGAGTGTTCATTACTTGCTTCTGTTATTGTGTCATTCTTAGATTTTTCTTTCTTTAGTTTAATTCAAAGGTTGTGTTTGCTATGCAATTGGTATTGAAACATCCAATGTCATGCTTTATTTGGGTTTGCATTATTTTTTGTGTTCCCCTGATGCATCCATTAAACAAGGAGACCAACAGTTTTTATTTTTCAGAACTTGATTTTGTTGGCTATGTCTGTAGATGAAAGCGATATTTTTCGTGGAACACACATATTGAACCTATTAAACTCTCTTTTTTGTTCCTCATTTTTTCTTATTGTTTATTTCTGTTTTTTAAGTTTTATACTAGTATTTCAAAATTTCATTTGGTAATATACAAAAGAAAAGATAAAGCAGCTACTTGTTGTTTTGAAAGGAAAATGAGTTGTATTGAACTTGTAATACTCGTAGAAAATCAAAATCACAAAGACTTGGCAATCAAAATTCGTATTTCATTATTAGGTTTCCCTATAGTTCTATCTTAACTTCTTATCAAGTTGTTGTCCAAATATACCTCTTTGTTTGTAGTTTGATGTAATCTCAAAATAATTACAGATCTTTTCTAACAATGTTTTACCGTATTTATGTTAAAAAATACTGTATAACTTACTTCCTTTCACATTGACATCTATACCTGGGGAATTCATCAAGATTCCTCTTTGCTTGTGGGCTAGTAAAGATGATGGTGAGGTTATTCATAAGTGTCGAGAGATTATGTGAAAACTAGTTGAAGAGGATCCATATGTGGGCTAGTAAAGATGATGGTGAGGTTATTCATAAGTGTCGAGAGATTATGTGAAAACTAGTTGAAGAGGATCCATATGAGAAGAAAGGTCTACTCTATACACCTAATTACGAAATTTGTTGAAGTAATTATCTCATCATTCTTGGATTCTGGTATTGTAGGTGGACTGTGTAATGAATTCAGCAAAGTGATAAAACTTTGGATGATTAAGGATTATGCTAACAAGAAAGGTCAGTATGCTATGCTATGGAATGAAGGAGCCGAGGTCATAAAGCTTGCAATGATAAAGTTTGAACATAATAGGAACTAATTTGCCAAACTTCTTTGATTTGAGAGGTATATTATACTTAATTAAAATAGAATATTATTACTGATTTTCTTACTTAAATGTGCATATTTGCAGCACAAATCAAATGGTCAGCTGATTTCACTTGACCAATACATGTCAAGGATGATATCAGGCCAAGAGAATATATTTTACATAAGTGTCAACAAAGAACAGTTGGAAAAGTCTCCCTTTCTTGAGGTTTTTAAAAAGAAAGACTACGAGGTATAACTTCTTGTTGGGGTACATTTTACACTAGGTTTTGAAACAAAATGACTAAAATTCATTCTTCTTTCTCATTTTCTAGGTTATAGTGTTCAAAGATGAAATGGATGAATACGTGATTCAACATTTGAGAGAATATAAGGGCAAGAAATTTCATGATGTGTCTGAAGATGAGTTTGAGCTTGAAAAGTCCTTCAACAAGCTTGCCCAATGGTGGAAAAATATTCTTGCCGAGGACGATATTGATGTAAAAATCAACCATGTTCTCGTTGACAATCCATGTCTTCTTGTCACATCTACATCTTGTTTGACTGCATACATGGAGAGATTATTACAGTCACAAGCCTTATTAGATATAGGGAAGCGCTACTACATGCTTGATAAAAGGTTGCTTAAGATCAATCCTAGGCACCCAATCATTAAGGAGCTTCGGTCTAGAGTAGCAAAGGATCCAAAGGTATATATTATTATGTTTTTCAAATCTTAAAGTATTAAATTGTTCTCTAGTATATCTCTTTTGATTTATAGGATGACAAGGCAAAGGAGATAGCAAAGATTATTTACGGCATAACTTTACTAGAGAATGACTTAGAGCTTAATGACTTACGTAGTGCTGTTTCCTATCCATACAACTTAGTTCAAAGAATTCCGAAAAGTTGCATTACAATAATAAACGAAGAAGTAGAATCCAAAGCTAAGAGTTAGAGCTATTTTTGAAAAAATGTTTCCTCTGCCTTGGAAGAATTCGCATTCAAGCTTAACTTCAAACCAATGGTCAAATAGTTAAAGTAGGGGTAAGTAATACCCAAAGTTGGATTAGTAATTGGCTCATTCTATTCTGAATTCGTGAGTTTTTTAACTTTTTGCTTCCTTTAATGTGAAGTATGATAATGCATCTCAGTGAAATAAAGTGGTATTTGTTTAACTGTTTATGCTTGCTATCTTAAGAGATTTTGCTTTGCTTTTATTTTCTTCTGGTTCTCCTTATTTTATAACATTTTAATCTCTTAATTTCTTCTAAATTTGAGTTTCATAAATTTGAAACTATGAGATAAATTACTTTATGCTTTTGCTCCGGTGTAAAGTTGCTTTCTTAGAGGATTCTTTATGATCCCCTTGACTTTGTTTGAAATGAAATTAATAGCTTTTGTCCCTTCAGAAGTTGGAGTATGCGATAGGAGATCAAGAAGTATTAGTTGGTGCTTTTCTCTTAACTGACTTCTGGTATTGTTTGATGATTACAAATGACTGAATATCAGACCCTTCTAGTTTCAGGTAGTGCAACATGTCAGAAGCTCAAAGGAGGTTGGCAGCGATTGGTATAAAAAATGGAGATGGATAGATACATCAACTGGTTGAAGTCTCCAATTGCTAGATTGGAAGTTGCTGAGTTCTAGTATATTAATTGCAAACAATGGAATTGTTGCATTCCCTATTTATCTTGTGTTGTTATTATTAAAGATTGTTTGCAATTAATTTTCATGTAAATATACTTCTAAATACATAGTTTTTATATAGAGTCTTAGGACATTTAAGTTACTTTAACAAAATAAATAATTACAGGTTTAACCTGATTGACTAATTTTTTCGCCGTTGTTCAATTGGTTTCAAGTTTAGCATAAACTTGGATTTATATTCATTCTATTTATTTTATTAAATTGTTCACAACTTTAGTCTGCAAGGCTAATCTTGCCAAATTATGACCAAATGCATAAATTTTTAGTTTTTGTAAACAAATTTATTCAATTATTCACAAGCTTAATCGACGGCTTAAACTTAGATTTACGCATTCCTTTCAAATACTACCAGCTTCAATTCATGAAGACGAGAGCGGAGGTGATGTTTAAAGAGTGTGGTCCATCACTTGTGAATCAATTTTAACAGTGTATTCCTTCGTATCAGCTTCAACTTGAGATAGAGAATTTGGAGCTATATAACTAATATAAGGAGTATTTAATTGAAATAAAGCTCTCACGGGCAAAACTCCTATCTTTTCAAGTGAAATTTATGTCCAAATACAATTGACTTGTTCATTACCTCTTTTTATTTTATTTTTTATATATATATATAACTACGGCTTCAAATACATTCTTTTTCTTTTCATTTTCAACCAAAAATTGTATGCCTACTTAAAACTGGAATAATTTCAGTAACATTTGATGACCCGTATACAAGGTAAAAACTTGCCTGTAAATGATACATGTTACTTTATTTAACCATAATTATTGGTATTTAATCATAATTAACAACCACATTTTACACACAGGATCGCAACTAATTAATATAAAGTACCCACAATATCCCAATAGCTATCACTATTCACTGGCTATTATGGACATGATAATTTTCCCAATAACCATCCTAGAAGTATCAATTTTCCTTCTGCTGCAACCTACAAGAATTTATTTGGAACTTTAGCAGTTCTCCCTTTTGCTGTTATTTTTCTTTTTATTGCCCCAAACATCTCATGGCTCAAACATTTTTTTAGAAGGAAACTAGAACTATAGCTAGAGGAAGGCCACCATTACCTAATGTAAATTATCTATCTTAAGTTCCAGAATTACCCAACATAATTTAATCAGAATAGATGAATATTTTGCTAATTCAACCACGTCGTAGTTTCGAAGTTACGCTTTATAGCAATTGGAGAAACAATGATGTATAATTTCGGAATTGAGACAGAATTAGAAGACACGAAATAGAAAAGACATTTTTTTTAGAAGAATCCAACTCATTGAAACTCAGAAGAAATTAAATAGTTAACTTCCACTGCAGTATTGACCATTCACATATAGACTATTTTCCAATTCGCTAGGCTCACAATATGATAAGCAGCGTTCTAGCAAGCACAAAATCATCCTCACCCTTCATAAATGTGTCCATATTTTCTCTCTCTCTTTTTTTTTTTTTTTTTTTTAAACTTCATAAATGGAAGCCAGTTCTCTATAAAATTCTTGCACTGAAATTCTATGCTGTTCTTGTGCGCTTTGGAGCATGATGCAGTTGCCGTCTTGCCTACAGAAACACAGTCTGTCCACCCAGACGTGGATGACTTGGCTCTAAAACTGATAGGGACGCACAACATTGATTGTTGGTTGCTTCCTGCAAAGGATTGGCTCTCTCTGTAATTGTCCCGACTGCTTCTCCTTGGCAGTTGACGTCTCACCTTGCCCACCTTTTTAGACAACCGAATGCGGATAATGCTACCTATTGTCAAGCAAAGAATAAAAAAAACATAAGCAACACAAACAACAGAAGACCAAACTAACAAGTATGGTAATAAAAGTAAAATATACTCACCATGTGCCTGTATGTTGCCATGTGAAGGTGAGGCAGGCCTCTTCCTTTTATTGCTATTCTGGGTGCTGTCAGATGAGCAGCTGGAATTTTGCGAGCACACATCTAGTCCATGTTCCTCAGTGAGATTGCTCCTCTCCAACTGTTCAGCTTCGTCTTCTAGACATTTAAACATGTACATTCCTTTGGACTCATGAGTGGCCTTGTCAAATCCAGGATTTTTTGACTCCTTTGCCTTCTTCTCTTCTCTTCTCTTTTCTTTCTTTTCCCTCTTCTTCTCCTTCTTCTTTTCTGCTTTAGCTATTCCCTCCCCCTTTGGAGCTTTAATTAGAGCACCAGATGATAACAAGTTCAGAATAGAGGGAGAGAGAAGATGAATACAGCATGACCGCGAGGATATTGCACAACTAAGATCTCACTGATCTTTTATTACATCAAAGAGGCATGTGTGTAGTACCAAACATGTGTTGGGTTTACAACATAAACTTGCATCAACATGACAGAATACAGTAATGCAGCACTCAGTCAGCTAGTTCAATTTATCACACAACCTGGCCCCTGGTCTTACATTGAGTTGCTTAAAAAGTTCTAAAGAAGTCCAATCATACAACACTGTAGCAAAGGGATAAGAGGGATGAGGCTAACCCCCACTCAGCTAGAAAGCACCAAAGCATGGACAAAATTAAAGAATAACATGTTCACTGAACACCATATACACAAGCACTTAGCATTGTGGACTTAATGCAAAACAAGGATACGCTTTTATTCTGTCAGGTGTCATTTATCACTCCTATGATTGAAGATGCTTAAACAATCATTTGAAATGTACAGTTAAATGTAGACTAATGTGCAGTATTCATGCTCTAGTAAGTGGTCATGTCAAAGTAATGAAAAATTACAGGGAATACCTAAAAACAACCACCAAGTAGCTCATGAGTAGTTTCATATATGACAATCTCACTTAAACTTAATTTGATGGAAACAAATAGAAGTCTAAGCAAGAAAGAGGCCTAATATCGCTTCTACGGGAGCTGGACCCATATAAAGTTAACTTTGGATTTGTCTTGTTTTAATTACTATTTTACTATGTATCCTACTTGTATTGGCACTTCTATTCACTTTTGATAATTTGACTCTAGTTCCAGGTATAGGCGTCTTGAAGCGACCTTGGCGGCGCTAGAAAGGGAGGCACAAAGGAATTTCAAATAATTGATTCAGCGCTATAAATGATGTAAGATGCTAGAAAGGGCCTTGGGATGTTTGGCATTTGTTAGTACTAAATATTTCCTACTTGTATGTATGCACACTTGGTTTTGTGGTCATAGCTGAGCTGAGCTGCTTGCTGTAATTTAATTTCTATATGTTATATAGATACTATTTCATCGTATACCCTACATATATTTATAGAGATCTATTTTTGTGGTCATCACTATTGTGTCATTTCTGAGTTTAATACTATTAAATAGCTTGATAAAAGAGCATGGAAGTTTATCCCATGGTCGCAGTCTGTCACGTTTTTTACCAAACTGGGTGGTGTTGGTTGTGTTGTCCACTTTAATGTTTTCTGAGGAGACGTGCATAAGCTTGAACCTGAAATTTTCACTCTTGTTGGTTAAATTTTTTGAGTAGCTTGAGTTATCAATTGGTCATCATTTGTTGAGGTTAAAATGGGATAGGTGAATCTGAAATTATTCGCAGTGTTCTAGAATTTGGTTGCAGATTCACAGTATGAGGGATCTCAAAGCACTTATGAGCATTTTTGTTAGTTGATTAAAAGTAGCCAATTATTATCAAGTGCTGCTGAGAAACACTTTAAGGTGTAGAATTGTCTTAAAAATAATATATTAAAAATATAAATTTATAAGTACTTGTACATGAAAAAAGATGGAAAAGAGATCGGGGAGATGTAGGAATCTGTTTTGAAAATGATATTTCGGAGGATAGTAAATGACTTGATCGAACTAAAAGTGCCTTACATTGAGGGTGACAAACTTAACTATTACATTTCTTTGGTTTGAAAGAATAATTGCAAAGATTCCTTGAATATAACAAGCCGCAAAGCACAAGTCAATATTGGATTATGAGTAGCTATATCCATGAAACGAAACATTGCCCTTCGTGAAGGAACTGATATGAATTTGTTGTAGGCGGATCTTGAATTTGAACTTATGGGCTCTAGTTCTAGATTTTAGGACAACGACTTCAAGTGCTAATTATTGAGTTGTAAAATAAATTTTTGTACATATTTAATAAATTTTTAACACATGTACAAGGTGGCCAAAGATACGGTTCTGTCGAACCCATTTATTTAAGACTAAATCATCCCCTGACAACAAATCCTTCCCCTAATGAGAAGAAACTCCGAAAAATGCCTCACAGAGTTAACTTCCTGGAATTATTACTGTTCCATTCTGACCCATATATCCTTTTTGAATGTTTGCTGCTCAACTCAAGATTAATATCTGAGTTCAAGTAATCAAAATCCATTCTAAAGAGCAGAAAGTGATTTATATGTGTTTTCATTCACATAGCAAGAACAACGTTATGCATTCAATGGACTACGCATTCAGCATAAAAGTTCAAGTCACAGAATATATGCCAGGCAGAAACCCAATCCAATTTCTCTACACACCAGCTACTAAATAACATAAAGCATTTTCCCCTGTGCATAAGAATAACTACATAAAAAAGAAATTTTTTCATTAGATTATCAGGTAGAAAGATTGTGCGATATTAGTGCTGTTGTTTGTAGATAGTACAATTGAAAAACTACAACATTGGTGATAAAACTAAACATATTTGTGATTACCACAAAACTGTCTATTTCAGTTCCATGTTAGGATTACATTAGCACAAGAACAACAAAGCATCCTCCTAAATAATTACATTTGTAACAGTAATTCAGAAACCCCGAGCACGTTCCCTGATAAGACAATTATAAAAGTGAATTGGAATTCTTGAAGCTAGAGTAATTTGATAAAAAACAAATACGCAGTCTGAACCAAAGGACATAGCAAAGATATATAGATAACGAACAAACTATCTCCATTTTCAAGACAAAATAAGATGTGATGAAATGCATTTCTTAAGCATTATCCTTGATAATAACAAGCTGCAAAAACATTAGGGAAATCAATCCTAGCCAGTATTCTTGGATGCGTAAGAAGATAATTAAAGTAAGGAAACCTGTGGAAGATGCCGGGGTTAACTATGCTTGACATGCAGCAAATGAAAACTTTCTCAATCAGAAGAATGTATCATCAAATGAGGGGTTCCTATACAAAAGTGGCTTGGAGAAAACTGATATATAATAATGAAGGACAACCTAAACGGTTGTTCATCTTAAACCTGGCAGCAAATAGGAAACTGAATACAAAGGAGAAGTTGATCAAAGGGAGTTATTGACAACCAGGTGTGTCCTCTGTGTGCTATGGAAACCTGAGAATGAGGACCACTTGTTCTTTAGTTGTAGTGTCTCTACAGGAATATGGGATAAATTGCTCTACTGGCAGGGAATCAACAGAAAGGCAATGAAATGGCAAGAGGAGATGGATTGGGCAGCAGTACATATGAAAGGAAAAAGTCCCAAAGCTGTCACATACATAATGACTATTGCGGGATGTTTGTACTCCGTGTGGCAAGATAGTATGATGTTTCAAGGCAAAAAACGAGGTAGTGAGATGGTTGTTAGGCAAGTTATACAGCATATCTTCTCCAGATGTTATGGGAAACCAAAGCTAGCGAGCAAAATATCTATCTGAACTGGTATCCTTAGTTGTGTATCAGTAGAAGTTCAAAAAGGGTAGGTGTTTAACTGTAATACTTTCACTAAGCCTAGGTGATCCAGATGTAGCCTAGAGTTGGGGCTTCATGTCCAACGCTGACTGGTAGGGATCTTTTTTTTGGTTTTGTACTTGCTTGTAAATTTCCCTGGGGTAACAAAATTGATAATCAATTACCAAAAATAAAATAAAATAAATAACAAGCTACAAAAGACAAGTCAATATGAAAACAAAAACTCCTTGCAACAATAACAAAAAATCCAGTGTAATCCCACGTGGGGTGGAGTCTGAGAAGGATAGTGTGTACTTAAACACCAATAACTAAATCCTTCACACACGAATTCTAGACTCCACAAAAGCAAGATTCATGTCTTTCACTTTGAAAGATACAACTTATAAACTCCTGCTAACGATACCCAAGGGAAATTTAGAACCCTTTGAACCGTTGAGGAGAAAGTTTCCACCAAATCATCCTCCTAAAAGGTATTGTTCTATATTTCTATATTTTCATCTTCCGTCAATTCACTAGAACCATGCTCAAATCGGCGAAGAGAAGATGGGGAAATCCGTACTTATTAGAGCCAAGTAATTGCGGGCCGGCAAAAAGAATCTTATGGTTAACGAAGTTGTGCATTCCAAACTTAAGACAGGGAAAATATGGTATTTTGGTGAAGTTGGACATAAGAGGTATGATCAGGTCACATGGAACTACCTTCTAGGAATCTTGAAAGAAGATGGGACTTGGAGCAAAGTGGAACAATTGGGTAAAGTTCTGTGATTCCATAGAAAAATTTTCACTACTGATTAATGGACTCCATGTGGTTCTTTTCCTTCACAAAGGGAACTTAGATTTTTGTTTTTTTTTTTTTTTTGGGGGGTGGGTGGGGTGGAGGCAACTTTTTATGGAAGGCCTCAGTAGAATGATACATATTATAGCGTAACAGAGTTGGATGAGGTGTTAATTTCTTTTAAGTTGGATGAGGGCCATTTTGCTAATTCTTACACCAAACAAAAGATTCTTTAACACATTTTGAATGGAAGGAGAATTTAGTTATTGCAGGAATACTTGGGGCGTCATTTCCCTCTAAAACATAGGTTACCAAACATCTTTACTTATGCATCAACCAAATGGCTACAGTCACTGAGTACTAGACAATGGACAGATTGGTCATGATGTTGAGAAGGATTCCAAATGATTAGGACATGGAGGAATTTGCAATCTCATTCCGCTGATTGATTTCTTTTCTATTTTGAGACACACAGGGTATACTAATTTGGAAACAAAGCAGCATGGGTGTTGTTTCAGTTACAGCCTGCGACATCTTTATATGCAGCCACGAAGTCATTATTGGAACAAGACGAGAACTATATGGAAAAATAGTGCACCTACCAAGCTAAATGGTTTACATGTTTGGTGGGCAAAGGTCAAGGGCGGAACCACAATATTAGTTGCGGGTTCGGCCGAACCCAATAGCTTTTGTTCAAACCATGTATTTGTATTAAGAAATCCAATGAATATGTACAAATTATTAATTTAGAACCCAGTAACTTAAAAGTATTATAATCCCGAACCCTTAAAGTTCAAATCCTAGCTCCGCCCTCTGGGAAAGGTGCTATTTTCATGCAACAGTACATGATAAAGAGGTAACATCTATTACACAGATTTGTTATATGGATGGGATATTAAAAGCATAAAGGAAAATACCAAGATATTAAGTATTTGGGATCGTGTGTGTAAAATGTGGTAGTTAATTATGATTAAATACCAATAATTATAGTTAATAAAGTAACATGTATCATTTACGGACAAGTTTTTACCTTGTATACGGGTCATCAAATGTTACTGAAATTATTCTAATTTTAAGTAGACATACAATTTTTGGTTGAAATTGAAAAGAAAAAGAATGTATTTGAAGCTGTAGTTATAAAAAAAAGAGGTAATGAACGAGTCAATTGTATTTGGACATAAATTTCACTTTAAAAGATAGGAGTTTTGCCCATGACAGCTTTATTTCATTAAATACTCCTTATATTAGTTATGTAGCTCCAAATTCTCTATCTCACGTTGAAGCTGAGACGAAGGAATACACTGTTAAAAATTGATTCACAAGTGATGGACCACGCTCTTTAAACATCACCGCCTCTATCTCCGCTCTCTTCTTCATGAATTGAAGCTGGTAGTATTTGAAAGGAATGTGTAAATCTAAGTTTAATCCGTCGATGAAGCTTGTGCATAATTGAATAAATTTGTTTGCAAAAACTAAAAGTTTATGCATTTGGTCATAATTTGGCAAGATTAGCCTTGGAGACTAAAGTTATGAACAATTTAATAAAATAAATAGAATGAAGATAAATCCAAGCTTAGGCTGAACTTGAAACCAATTGAACAACAATGGAAGAATTAGTCAATCAGGTTAAACCTGTAAACTATTTGTTTTGTTAAAGTGACTTAAATGTTCCAAGACGGTATAAAAACTATGTATTTAGAAGTATATTTACATGAAAATTAATTGCAAACAATCTTTGATAATAACAACACAAGATAAATAGGGAATGCAACAATTCCATTGTTTGCAATTAAGATACTAGAACTCAGCAACTTCCAATTTAGCAATTGGAGACTTTAACCGGTTGATGTATCCATCTCCATTTTTTATACCAATCACTGCCAACCTCCTTTGAGCTTCTGACATGTTGTACCACCTGAAACCAGAAGGACCTGATATTCAGTTATTTGCAATCATCAAATAATACCAGAAGCCAGTTAAGAGAAAAACACTAACTAATACTTCTTGATCTCCTCCTATCGCATACTCCAATTTCTGAAGAGACAAAAGCTATTAATACCATTTCAAACAAAGCCAAGTGTATCATAAAGAATCCTCTAAGAAAGCAATTTTATAAAGGAGCAAAAGCATAAAGCAATATATCTCATAGTTTCAAATTTATGAAACTCAAATTTAGAAGAAATTAAGAGATTAAAATGTTATAAAATAAGGAGAACCAGAAGAAAATAAAAGCAAAGCAAAATCTCTCAAGATAGAAAGCATATACAGTTAAACAAATGCTACTTTAGTTCACTAAGATGCATTATCACAATTCACACTAAAGAAAGCCAAAAGTTAAAAAACTCGAGAATTCAGAACAGAATGAGCCAATTACTAATCCAACTTTGGGTATTACTTACCCCTACTTTAACTCTTTAACCTTTGGTTTGAAGTTGAGCTTGGATGCGATTTTTTCCAACGCAGAGGAAACTTTTTTTCAAAAAAAATCTCTAACTCTTCCCCCTTCGATTTCAGCCTTGGGTTTTACTTCTTCCTTTATTATTGTAGTGCAACTTTTTCAGAATTCTTTGAACTAAGATATGGATGGGAAGCAGCACTATCTAAGTCATTAAGCTCCAAGCCATTCTCTAGTAAAGCTATGCCGTACATAATCTTTGCTATCTCCTTTGCATTGCCACCCTGTAAATCAAAGAGATATACTAGTTAGAGAACGATTCAATATTTTAAGATTTGAAAGACATAATGAAATATACTTTTTGATCCTTTTCTACTCTTTACCGAAGCTCCTTAATGATTAGGTGCTTAGGATTGATCTTAAGCACCCTTTTATCAAGCATGTAGTTGCGCTTCCCTACATCTAATAAGGCTTGTGACTGCAATACTCTCTCCATGTATGCAGTAAAACAAGATGTAGATTTGACAAGGACACATGGAGAGTCAACGAGAACATGGTTGATTTTTACATCAATATTGTCCTCGGCAAGAATATTTTTCCACCATTGGGCAAGCTTGTTGAAGGACTTTTCAAGCTCGAACTCAACTTCGGACACATCATGAAATTTCTTGCCCTTATATTCTCCCAAATGTTGAATCACGTGTTCATCAATTTCATCTTTGAAGACTATAACCTAGAAAATGAGAAAGAAGAATGAATTTTAGTCATTTTGTTTCAAAACCTAATGTAAAATGTACCCCAACAAGAAGTTATACCTCGTAATCTTTCTTTTTAAGAATCTCAAGAAAGGGAGACTTTTCCAACTGCTCTTTGTTGACCCGTATGTAAAATATATTCTCTTGGCCTGATATCATCCTTGACATGTATTGGTCAAGTGAAATCAGCTTACCATTTGATTTTGTGCTGCAAATATGCACATTTAAGTAAGAAAATCAGTCATAATATTCTATTTTAATCGATTTAATTAAGTATAATATACCTCTTAAATCAAAGAAGTTTGGCAAAGTGGTTCCTATTAGACTCAAACTTTATCATTGCAAGCTTTATGACCTCGCCTCCTTCATTCTATAGTTTAGCATATTGACCTTTCTTGTTGGCGTAATCCTTAATCATCCAAAGGTTTATCATCTTGCTGATCTCATTCCACAGTCCACTTGCAATACCATAATCCAAGAATGATGAGATAATTACTTCAACAAATTTGGTAATTTCTTAATTAGGTGTATAGAGTAGACCTTTCTTCTCATCTGGATCTTCTTCAACCTGTTTTTGCATAATCTCTCGACACTTATGAATAACCTCATCATCATCTTATACTAGCCCAAAAGGAGAGAGGAATCTTGATGAATTCTCCAGGTAGAGATGTCAATGTGAAAGGAAGTTATACAGTATTTTTTAAGATAAATACGGTAAAACACTGTTAGAAAAGATCTGTAATTATTTTTAGATTACATCAAACTACAAACAAAGAGGTATATTTGGACAACAATTTGATAAGAAGTTAAGACAGAATTATAGGGTACAAACCTAATAATGAAATACGAACTCTGATTGCCAAGTCTTTGTGATTTTGATTTTCTTCGGGTATTACAAGTTTAATACAACTCATTTTCCTTTCAAAAACAACAAGAAATAGCTTTCATCTTTTTTTTTTTTGTACATTACCAAATGAAAATTTGAAATACTAGTATAAAACTTAAAAAACAGAAATAAACAATAAGAAAAAAGGGGAACAAAAAAGAGAAAGTTTAATAGGTTCAACATGTGTGTTCCACGGAAAATATCACGTTCATCTACACACATGGCCAACAAAATCAAGTTCTGAAAAATAAAAACTGTTGGTCCCCTTGTTATGCATCAGGGGAACACGAAAAATAATGCAAACCCAAATAAAGTATGACATTGGATGTTTCAATACCAATTGCATAGCAAACACAACCTTTGAATTAAACTAAAAAAAAAGAAAAATCTAAGAATGACACAATAACATAAGCAAGTAATGAACACTCACATAAAAATGCACTATAAATTAATGAAAAATTTCACTTAATAGCTATTGAAACATTGAATCAGTGATCCTATTTTCCTAGTTCTTTAAGAATAAGCTTTGCAATTTTCTTGCTTGAGCATGTATATATAATAAGCTGTTAATTGTAACAAGAGATGTCACAAATCTTTTTAAAAGGGGAGAGCAATCGAAAAATGGTTGTTCAACCTTTGGAGAGAGTGAATGGCTCAGAAGCGGATATTGCAGTCAGTATTTGCAAGTAATTAAAAATCATAAGGCGTCTTGTAGTGATGAACTTGATAAGACGTGACTTCTTGCTCTACAGAAATATAGAATTCACTCCCAACTTGATAGGTTGAGATTCAACATTCAATTAAGAACCCCATCAAGAATATTTCATTTCACACTATTAATCTTAAGGCGTTTCAATGTATATATGATACAAGCTTGTAAAAACCTGAGTGGTCGCAAAGGGAGAGGCATCCAATAATTTTACAAGATGATTATACGAGTAGGGAAGTAGCTACTAGCTAAAATTAGAATATGTCGCTATCTTGTTAATATTTTTATCAAGATGTTCACGATGTTTGATCTTAGAAATTAAACAAATCTATATAGTAAAAATAAGTGATGCAAATTTACCTACCAAGCCACTGATGCATTGTAGAACATTTAGCAGTGATAAGCAAAAAATCAAAACTAATGCACTACTCTCACACAACAATTTGGAGCAAATATATGTTCTGTGACCCTTCAACAACTTTTTACCTGTAAAATATTCAAAGTTATTTACAATAATAAGAGGGACAAAATCCACAAAAGGGAAGCATATTTCAAGCGAGAAAACTTTAAATTCCTATAAATCCTAGCATAACTATATTTTTCCTCATGCACAATCCTGGCACCTCAAACATCAAATCAACAAGCATACTTCCTCAAACCGGAAAAAACTAGATGAAAAACCATGGAAACCCAATATGTGAACTTTCTCACAAAATTTATGCGTGGAATGAGAGAACTTACAGACGCACATGCTTTCCTTTTAGCATTCTCAGAGTCCTTAAATCAATAAAAGTAAGAATTTTTCAGTAGAAGCAAAAGAAGGAAGAGACTTTTTTTTTTGTTTGGAAAAAATATTATGAGCAATTTCTAGCCTGGAACTTTACAAAAGTATTTATAGTAGATTTCTGTTTTTCAGGTTTGACATTGCCAAAAATAGACTTCATGCTGCCGGAGAAACTAACTATACCAAAATTACTGATAGTTACGCACAACTTGATAGAGTGATTAACAACATCAACAACTTCATTCTTTATCTTTGTTTCAGCTACTTTTTCATACTTCCCAAAGATCTTCATTGCTTCCAGGATTGCCATTTTTGGGTCTGATTAAGGTGTGTTTGGGGGAAAAATGGAGTGTTAAGCTCTGGAGAAAATATGAAGGAGGTATACATTTGGCTCTGATGTGTGCAAAAGGTGGTTTAGCAGCACAGAGTACTAGTGCAGCCATTGTCCAATGAAATTAGTTGTTACAGGGGGAATAATACGTATATTACCACTACGAACTTTATTTACATTTTGATAAGTAAGCCAATATAGCAATATAATTATATATTCACTCACGTTATTTTTTAAAATTAATAATTAAAAGCAAAAATTTAACTTTGAAAAATATTATATACAAGTTGTTTAAGAAATTAATTTTTTCGTCCCAGTTTATATGAATATGTTCGAATTTCGATAGTCAAACGAATTCTTCTTAGACCGTGATTCTTTCATTTGTCTTTTAATTATTGTGATTTGTAGTACCTTTTATGTAGTTTCCAAATATTTAAAAAAGTTCATAGTCAAAATTCAAAAGTTTAAATCTCGATAAGTCATGTGACCAGAAGGTCACAGGTTCAAGCCGTGAAAACAATCTCTTACAGAAATACAGGGTAAGGTTGCGTAAAGATAAATGAAAGAATCACAGTCTAAGAAGAATTCGTTTGACTATCGAAATTCGAACATAGTTATATAAACTGGGACGAAAAAATTAATTTATTTAACAACTTGTATATACTATTTTTCAAAGTTAAATTTTTGCATTTAATTATTAGTTTTAAAAAAATGACGTGACTGAATATATAATTATATTGTTATGTTGGCTTACTTATCGAAATGTCGATAAGGTTAGTAGTGGTAATATACGTACTATTCCCTTGTAACGACTAATTTCATTGGACAATGTCTGCACTAGTACTCGGTGCTACATAACCACCTTTTGCACACAGCAGAGCCAAATGTATACCTCATTCATGTTTTCTCCAAAGCTTAACATTCCATTTTCCCCCCCAAACACACCTTCGGGACTGATAAAGCTAGTACGCCGGGACAACAAAGTCTCGTTCTCGAGCATCTACGAGGACGGGAATCGGGGTTAGCAAGGATGTTTTGTTTGAGTGAGGACCTTCAACTTGATACCTGCCGAGTGGAGGCCGTTCCTCGAAAGATGGAACGCATCACGTAAGTATTTCCTTTAAGCGTCGATTTTATGACTTATCTTCCCTTTTATTATTGGTGTTTGTTATGTTGCAACCCTTGCTCGGGTTTCAAATGCTATCCCTAGACTCAAGGAGTGGGTCGAGGGCATTGTTTCACTGATGCCCTACTTGGAGTGCTCATGGCGCAAACTTTCAAAAGGCCGTTGGGAGGCACGTTCCCATGGTAAAGTTCTTTTCCCGAACACATTGTAGTGAACTTTTCCTTCTAACATCGTGTCATTATTCCTTTACTTTCCTTTGCAGGTTTGTCTAAGAACGTTGAGCTTAGGCCTTCGGCTAGGGACGAGGACTTGCCTGTTGAGTCTCCTTCTCCGGGGCAAGTCGGAGAAAGGAAGAGAAAGAGGGCTCTGATTCCCCGAGCTCGGAGAAAATGAAAACAAGGAGGAGGCTGGTGCGCAAGCCTAAGGAAACCACCAACTCCAGAGTACCAACTTTGGACTTGCTCTATGGGCTTAGGGACGATCCCGAGGAGGAAGAGCCTTTTGTTTTTGTGGCCCGCAAGCCGTCGCCCCTCAAAGAGCATGGGGCTATTGAAACAGAGACTCGTGAGGCCAATCTACCTCAGGCCAGGGAGGTCGATGAGTAGGCCGGGGCTGGGGCTTCCAGGGATGCGGGCAGTGCCCCGAAAGTGGCACTTGATGTGATAGACATCATCGAGTCGCCCTTGTTTACTGAATTGATGTACAATGAGGCCCAAACTGTGAAAGAATGACCCAATGAGGGGGCCCACAAAGCAAACAATCCCTTTCATTATTTTTTTATGGCGCGGATTCCGTTGCTACGAATGACGTCACCAGGTTAGGTGACTTAGAGGTACCAAGGAAAAGACCTTCCTAGGGGCAGGTGGGCCTAACCGGTGCCCGAGACTGGTCAATTGGTTCCCTGCCTCGAGTGTGGATCCTGGTCGGAAGCAGTCGATTATCATCACCATTCCAGAGGATGCCCGAGTTCTTTTCACCCCCGTAGGGATAGCCAGTTACCTCCAGTGCCTGGTGAATGAGAAAGACCAGGCTAAGATGAATGAGGTAGACTCAGCATGCACGTTCAACGAAGCACAACAGGCGCTGAATGGGGTAACTCTTGATAAACTCTGATGATTCTAATTTTTCTTCTGAATTTTGAACTAACTTTTTGATAATTCTAATATCCTTCCTCGTATTTGCAAGCCTCGGTGCTCCACCACGAGACCTTTCTCTGGTACCAACTCAAGGCCGAAGCCAAGGAGCTTGCTGAGAAAAGAAACATGTAGAAAAATCTCAGCAAGCAACGTGAGGGTGGAATCAAGAGCCTCAGAGCCGAGTTGGATGCGGCTCAGAAAGAACATGCCGACCTATTGGAATAGGTAAAATTTTTTAAAGTTAGTGATGATGATCTAGACACGGTGTCTAATGGTCAGAATCCACAGGTCCAACAGAGGTAGATCGAGTTGACCAGCTCTGGGCTGAGATAGACGAAGTCAAGGCCCTGGCCAAGGAATGGAAAGGCAAGATAGACTAGTTGGCTTCTGAAAAAGAAACGCTCAGAAGCAATTGGCCTAGGTAGAGGCCCAACTTTGATCGATGAAGGAGAAGGCAGAGGCACGGTCCCGAAAAATTAAGGAGCTCCAATCTCAACTGAGCTCAGCTATTGCTGATCGGAAAACCCTTACCAAGGAGCTTAAAGCAGCCAAGTCGGTGGCTGAAATAGCCAAGGGGTGACCCAGTAAAAAGCCGATGTTGAGGCTGCTCAGGAGCGCCTAAAGGCCATAGTCGATCATGCGATGTTGGAAGTCCCGAAGAGAGTCTCTCGAAGAGGTTCATGCCCGGGGATTCGATTTATCAGCCGATCTTGAAAATGTTAAGAGGCTCGAGGTCGAGGCCAAGAAGTGGCGTACCCCGAGGATGAATAAGAATTTAAGGGTTCAGACGGCCCCGGTGATGAGGCGGGCTTCGGTGAGGATTAGGCTTCTTAGGTGCCTTGTAATTTTTTACTTTTGTACCTTTGTATTTTGTTGAGGCCGTTTGGCCTTTGTATAAATTTGCGTATATAATATATGTAATAAGGCTTTTTTCCTTTCGGTAGTCTTCAAGCTTGATTCTTTTTGATTTTTCTTTATGATTGCAAAGATTTTGGATGGCTTAGGATGTAATAATTAGGTCTTATTCGGAGGTTCGAACATTGTTCATTTTCAATACTATTTTGCTTAAGGCTGGTGGGGGCCTTGGTATGACCGGAAGCTTACCCTGAAATGTTCACTTAGGATTTTTTATAACTTTGCCGAGGGTAGGCTTTGAATCGGTTTAGAAATTTTGATGGTCTTATTTTCAGTTACGGATCTCGAACGTCTCCGATCCGTTCTAGGACAGACGTAGCCTTTTAAGTTCGGGTATTGCCCAATGGGCTCGTTACCCCTAGTTATCCGGGCTTGCCCAGGGCGATAGTTTCGAATGAGGATAGTGGTGTCCTTTAGAATTCGGGAACTGCCTAATAAGCTTTGTGCCTCCGGTTTTGATACCTCGGGTCACCTGAGCCTGCCTTGGACGATAGTCCCCGAGTGAGGGTGACCTCTTAGATCCGGACAGGGATTTCCCTTGGGCTCGATATCTTTAGGTGACCGAATGTAGAAATTTTTAAGGAACAAAATATTTATTCGCAAGGAGAAACTTTATTTCATTGCTATAGAAGATTATAAATGTGTACATGCTTCGTGTCAGAGCTTGGGTGGTCTATGTGGGAACGGTTCATTTGATCATTTGTCCCTTACAATAAATCTTATCCACTGAGCCTAGGTAGTTCGAGCATAAAATCTCTCTCCTTGCCAAAATTTTTATCCGAGGGTGATGGCCCCAAGTATTGCAGGTCGATCATAGAGAGGCCTCGGATACTGCTGATGTGGTCCTTGACTCTGGTCTTCGATTCTAAATTAGCACGATCTATTACTACCTCGCTAAAAAGCTTGAAAAAACCGGTCTAAGGAAAAAAGAGCGCAACGCTCGCTTTCCGGCCTAATAGTCGTATCATCCCTTGATCGTTACCTGCAAGTGTTAGTCTAAGTGGGACATGTTCCAGTTCTACGGTAGTCGTTCACTGTTCATTGCTTCGATTTTGTATGATTCTTTGCTAGTGATCTCGATAATTTTATATGGACCTTACCAATTTGGCCCTAACTTCCCCTCTTTCGGGTTCGGGGTGCTCAAAGTCACCTTCCTTAACACCAAGTCCCCGATACCGAAATGTTGAAGGTTGGCTCTTCGATTGTAATACCTTTTAATTCATTGCTTTTGGGCGGTCATCCGGACGAGGGCTGCCTCGCGCCTTTCATCTAGCAGTTCTAGGCTCGTATTCATGGCCTTGGAGGTCGTATAGTTTGCCCGTAGGACTTCGGGTAGAATTTCTTTCTATTTTCCTTTGGCGTCGGTCAATCTCTTTTTGAGGTTTTGGAGTATGGTTTTGTTGGTGGAGTTCGCTTGCATTAGGGTGTTTATAGGATCCTTTTGATCTTTTGGTCTTCGAGGAACTTGCTTACTTTGCTATCGATGAACTGCTTCCCATTGTTGCACACGATCTCGGCCAGCACTCCATTTCGGCATATTATGTGGTCCCAAATGAAATCGATGGCTTCCTTCAACCTGAGTTTCTTATACGCCTGGGCTTCCACCCACTTATAGAAAAATTCAGTCATAAATAATATAAATTAAGCCTTACCGGGTGCCCATGGAAATGGACCGACGATATCCATCCCCCATTTCACGAACGACCAAGGTGAAAAGACTGAATGTAGCAGCTCCCCAGAGATGATGAATCATTGGAGTATCCCTTTGACATTTGTCGCATTTTCATACGAACTCCTTCGCTTCCTTTTCCATGTCGATCCAGTAGTAGTCGGCTTTGATTATTTTTGGAACTAATGATTCGGCGCCCGAATGATTTTCGTAGGTGCCTTCCTGGATCTCCCTCAGAACATACTCGGTATCTCCCATTCCTATACATGTTGCGAGTGGGCCATCAAACGTTCTTCTGAACAAGGTACAGTCTCCGGATAAGCTGAACCAGGCCGCTTTTGTACGCAAAGCCCTCGATTCTTTAGGATCCGAGGGTAGTTTTTCGGTCTTCAGATACTCTATATATTTGTTTCTCGAGTCCCAAGTTAGGCTTGTTGAGTTTATCTCAGCGTCACCTTCTTCCACTACCAATCTCATAAGTTGCACGACCGCCTCCAAGTTGAACTCATAGTCATCGACTGACGATCCTAAATTAGCAAAAGGCATCAACCTCACTGTTTTGATCCCGAGGTACATGTTGTAGAGTCCACTCCTTGAATCGATTTAACGTTACCTGGAGCTTATCCAGGTACTTTGCATTCGTTCCTCTCTGACATTGAACGTCCCATTAACTTGGCTCACAACAAGGAGGGAGTAGCAGTTAGCTTGGACCACCTCTGCCCCCAAGCTTTTGGCCAGTTCGACACCTGCAATCATGGCCTCATATTCGGCCTCGTTGTTAGTCAATTTTACAGTCTTAATAGATGGTCTAACTACATTGGCTATTGGTGACTTCAATACGATGCCATGTCCAGACCTTTTTGCGTTCGAGGCACCATCCGTAAAGAGGGTCAGATTCTTGAAGAGGTCCCCGAGTTTAATAAGAACTCTCTTTTCCTCCTCGGGTATTAGGGTCGGCGTAAAGTCGACCAAAGTCTGCCAAAATTTGAGATTTAATAGTGGTCCGAGGCAGATATTCGATATTCTACCCGCTGATCTCTACGGCCCATTTGGCTAATCATCCTGAGAGCTTGGGTTTATGCATTACATTCCTCAATGGGTAAGTAGTTACAACATATATTGGGTGACATTAAAAGTACGTTTTCAGCTTCCTTGAGGCGCTTAGCAAAGCCAATGCCAATTTTTCTAGGTGAGGGTATCTAGTTTCAGCCTCGCCTAGAGTCCTGCTAACATAATAGATTGGAAATTATGTACTTTCCTCTTCTCGGATCAGGACTCCACTTATTGCTATCTCGGATACTACTAAGTACAGGTATATCTGTTCGTCTGTCTTCGGAGTATGAAGCGGAGGTGGGATCGAGAGATACCGCTTGAGTTCCTCTAAGTCTCGTTGGCTCTCTGAGGTCCATGAGAAGTTATTCTTTTTCTTCAATAGTGATAAGTGGTGGCTCTTGTTGGAGGACCTCGAGATGAATCGCCCAGGGTGGCTATGCGTCCGGTTAACCTTTGAACGACCTTGACGTTGTCCACAACAGTGATATCTTCGATGGCCTTGATCTTATCGGGATTAATCTCGATTCCACGGTTGGATACCATGAACCTGAGGAATTTTCCAGACCTGACTCCGAATGCACATTTCTCTGAGTTCAGTTTTATATTGTACTTCTTTAATATGCTGAAGGTTTTCTGCAAATGTTTCAAATGGTCCTCTACTCGCATGGACTTAACCAACATATCGTCAATATAAACCTCCATTGATTTCCTATCTATTCTTTGAACAACCGATTTACTAGGCGTTGGTAAGTGGCACTGGCATTTTTTAGTTCTAATGCGTATTTAGTCATGAAGGAAGTTTTTTCCTGATCGCCCGGGTCCATCCGAATTTGGTTGTTCCCGGAATGACAAAAATGATATGATCTTCAAATTCTCACCATACGAGCTCCTGATTCTTGCTCCAACGAATGACGTCAGACTCATGACGTAAGTGATGCAAATAGTAGAAACGTCCCATCAGCGCAGCCTTTAAGGTATTAAATGCGTGTCAGTTGACGGCTTGCCGCTTCGGGATGAGAACCGCCATTTTGAGAAACTATAAATACCCTCCTTATTCATTCTTTGGAAACTTTACATTCAAATACTCTGTGTTTGTTTAAAGAAACTTCATCACTCTCATTTTCAAAACCTCTTGCTTTCTGGTTTTCTAAAAGCCTTCATAAGCGATCAACGGATTATATCTCCTTCTTATCAGCATCTTTTTTCTTCCTCTTCTTATTCAAACGTAATGGCAAAGGCCTCAAAATCTGTTCCCCAAAAAGAAAACCCCTCTTCCTCGAAACTGATTGAGAAGGTTTCGCCTGTTCTCACCGAGGAATCAATACTGGAACCTCTCTTAAAAATATTTGTAAGGTTGAGAAAACTTCCTCAATACCGGGCCGGTGTGAATCACCAACAGTGTTCTCGATAAGGTCAAAGAGGACTGCAACTGGATCGCCAAGTGTGTGCTGGTTCCCGCGCTCGAGGAGGCAATCACTGCTCACGTAGAGGGTTTTTTAAGTGTTTACACTTATCCCTTTGTGTTGGGACCTTTGGACCCGGCCATAATCGCTTTTTGTAAAAGGTACCAGGTGACACTAGGCCAAATTCATCCTTCCTTCTAGAGTATAGTTATCTTCCTCCGCTTTTTGTGAGTAAGATCGAAGGGTGTCCTTTCACATTGACCATCTCATGCGTCTATACAGTCCCCAAATCTATCAAGTGTGGCTAATAAAGCTTGCACGACGGGCCAGTAAGGCCCTGTTTTCAAGCATCGACGAGGATCGAGACCGAGGTTGGTTGGGCCGATTTGTTAGTGAAAACATCGGACCTCATCCTGGTAGGATATGCCATTCCCTGAAAAATGAAACATGAAGCGTAAGTATACCTTTGCCTTTGGGAATTTGCTTATCGTTTCCCTTGTGTTTTTCTTCTTAGCAATTTTCTATGATGCAGCTGTCATCCGGATGTCGGATACAGTTCCTCGACTCAAGGAATGGATCGAGGGGATCGTATCACAAAAACCATATTCCGAGCGCGCATGGCGCGAGCTTTTGAAGGGCCGGTGGGAGGCGCAGTCTCATGGTGAGATTTTCTCTTCAAATTACACTCGGCCTAATTTTTACCCCGTCAATTTCTAACATGCTTCGCTTCTCTTTTGCAGGTTTATCAAAATATGTTGAAATGAGGCCTCTGCCTGTGGACGATGATACTTACGTCGAGCCCCCTGCTTTGAAACAAGATAAAGAGAAGAAAAGAAAAGGGGTTCCAAGTTCTCTGGGCTTCGAGAAGAAGAGACCAAAGAAGAGATTAGCTTGTAAGACCAAAGGAAGTGCCAGTGGTCGATCATTGTCCCCAGACGTGGCCCATCGATTGAGGGATGAGTATGAAGGCGAGGATGAAGACTTTGACCTAGTAGTTAGTGTGTCGTCCTAGTTTGAAGGGCAAGGAGCCTCCAAACCAGGGGCCAGTGAGGCCAATGTTCATCAAGTACGGGAAGCCGAGGTGGCAGCAGGAGTTGAGGCTTCCCTTGATACGAGGAAAACGCTGCAGGGAGCACTTGCTCTGACTGAGATCGTCAACTCGCATTCGTTCACATAGTCGATGTTCAATAAGGCCAAAGTGGCAAAAGAACGCCCTCTCGAAGAAGTTCAGAGGTCGAAAGACCCTTTTCGTGGTTTTTTTGATGGCGTGGACTCGATGGCCACGGAGGATGCTATTGGGTTCGGTGATTTAGAGATATCGAGGAAGAGCTCACCCTCTGAAACAAGTGAAACTTCTTTAGTCCTAAATTGGTCGATCGATTCTCTGCCCCAAGCGCATATCCGGATCGGAAATGCAACGTTGTTTTTTCCCTTCCCGAGGATGCCTCCGTAGGGGTGGCCAGTTACCTTCACTACTTAGTGATCGAAGAAGATCAAGCCAAAATGAACGAGGTGGAGGTGCCCTTCCTGTTCAATGAAGCTCAACAGGCGTTGAATCGGGTAACTAGGGATATCCTTTATTATGTACTTAGATTTTATCAGTAGCAATTGTAACATTTTCCTCTGTGTTTTCAGTCCTCGGTGCTCCATCATGAGGCTATTCTTCGATACCGGGAAGAGTTCAAACGCCACGAGGCCAAGTTCGAGAACTTATTGATAGGAAAAACACCCTTAAACTTCTCAATGAACAGCTCGAAGGGGAGGCTAAGAGTCTCGGTGCAAAGCTGGAGGTTGCTTGGAAGGATCATGCTCACTTGGTCGAGCAGGAAAAAGTTTTCGAAGTGAGTGATGACGAATTTGATTCAGTGACTGATGGTCAAAATACGCAGGTCCAACAGAAACTCGATCGGATCGATCAACTGTGAACAGAGATGGCTGTGGTTAAAGTTGAGGCTGATGAATTGAGGGGTAACATGGATTGTCTGGCCTCGAAAAAAGAGATAGCTCGGACACAACTACTTCAATAGAAAGTCAGCTAAGAGCGGCAAAAGAAAAAGCCGAGACCCAAACAAAAAGGACTGAGGAACTTTAATCCTGGGTTGGTTTGATTGTCTCAGATCAAGATAATACAGCGAGAGAGCTTAAAATGGCCAATTTGGAAGCCGCCGTGATTAGAGCCGAAGCTGATGAAATAGTGGCACAGTACAAGGCTGACGCCGAGGAGGCTTAAGACCAATCAAAAAAATATGGTCGAGTATATATAGTGGCACTCCCGTAGGCTGGCCCTCGAGGAAGTCCACGCTCGGGGTTTTGACTTATCTGTGGAGATTGAGGATGCCAAGATGTCTGAAGACGAGGCCAGAAAATTGGCCTATCCCGAAGAGGAAGATTCTGAGGGTTCAATTAGGTCCGAAGGATGAGGAGACCCTAGAAATCCCGATGACGAGGTGGGACTAAGTTGAGATCAAGTTGTTTGTGTTTTATTTTACCCCTTTCTGAGCTCAATACTGTATATCAAGGCCGCTCGGCCTCTGTAAAAATTTGTATCGGACCATTCGATACCTGTAAAAAGGATTTTTGATATATATATATACACACACACACATATGAGGCTTGCCTTTCATAACTTTCAAATTTCTCCTTTATTTGCATTCTCAAAGATCGAAATGCCTTAGCGTGAAATAGTTAGGTTGTGTTCGAGGGCTAGAACAAGTCTTGCCTCTAACAGAATTTCATTTTGAGGCATTGTGGGGAATCGATCTACAGAAAACTTTCTTCCCCAAAGTAGCTTAGTTCTATAACTTCAATGCCTTGTTATTTTTGTTGTGACCTTCAGACGTCTTCGAGCCGTTTTTATATGGCCATAGCCTTTATGGTTTGGGAAATGCAAAATAAGCTTCGTGCCTTTGGATTTTGTTAACCCGAAATAGCCTTATCTTTTTGGGTGCTGCTAAATAAGCTTCGTGCCCTCGGATTTGTTAACCCGAAATAACCTTAGCTTTTTAATTCGGGCGCTGCCAAATAAGCTCCATGCCCTCGGATTTTGTTAACCTGTAATGGCCTTAGCCTTTTAATTCGGGCGCTACCAAATAGGATTTGTGCCATCGAGATCTAATAACTTGGACCGTCTGAGTTTGTTTTTTTGAACCCTGGGTGGGAGAGTGATTATTCAAATTCAGGTTGGGGCGGCCCTTGGGCTTGTTACCTTTAAGGGATCGTAAACTAGGAATTTATTAAGAAATTTAAAGCAAAAGTTTTAAGAAACACGACGTTTGCAACGAAGAGACTTCATTTTTTCTTCTGCATAATAGTCATGTATGTGTACAAGTTTTGTGTCAAGATTCGAGCAGTCTATGTGAGCACAGTTCATTTGACCGTCTGGCCCTTACATTGAATCTTATTGATCTTCAACCCTTCAATCCTGAAGTCTCTTTCCATGCTAAAGTGGCCCCCAATATTTAGGGTTGATCGAAGACAGGCCTCGAATACGGTTGTCACTAATTTGTTATCGGCCTTCGAATCTAAGTTAGCACTATTTGCTTGTTGCCTCGTTATAAACCTTGCCGTAAAATCCATTTGGGATAAAACCAGTCAAAGAGAAAAAGAGTGCAATGCGTGCTTTCAAACCTAACATCTCGTACGGCCCCTTGTTTGTTACCTGCAAGCTTTAGTTTATAATAAAAAATAAAATAAAATAAAGAGTGGGGTTGTACCTTAGCAGTAATATCGCTTTAAATGAGTTATATTCCAATTGTACACAGTCCATTGTTCCGAACTTTTAGGATCCCTTTCCGGTGATTTTGATGATATAATAAGGTCCTTCCCAGTTCAGTCATAGCTTCCCCTCATTCGGGCTCCGTGCGTTCGGCGTAACCTTTCTTAGTACTAGGTCCCCGACATTGAAGTATTGAAGGTTGGCCCTTCTGTTGTAATACCTCTCGATCCGTTGCTTTTGGGCAGCTAACCGAACAAGGGCGGCTTCGCGCCTTTCATCTAACAGCTCTAAATCGGGCCGCCTTGTACGCAGGGCCCTCGACTCTTTTGGGTCCGAGGGCAGTATATCGGATCTTCATATTTGTTCCTCTAATCCCAAGTTAGGCTCGTCGAGCTGATCTCGACATGGCCTTCTTCCACCACTGACCTCATAAGTTTGTACGACTTTTCCTGAGTTGAATTCGTTGTCTTCGACCGACGACCCCAAGTTGGAGAGTGCGACATCCTCGCTATTTTGAACCCGAGGTACATGTTGTAAAGTCCAATCTTTGAGCCGATGTAATGTCACTTCCAATTTGTCCAAGTACCTTTGCATCCGTTCCTCTCTGACCTAGAATGTTCCATTGACTTGGTTTACCACAAGAAGGGAGTTACACTTGGCTTCGATCACTTCTGCTCCCAAGCTCTTGGCTAGTTCAAGGCCTGCAATCATGGCTTTATATTTGGCCTCGTTGTTAGTCAATTTCACAGTCTTAATAGATTGTCTAATTATATTATCTGCTGGGAGTTTCAATACGATGCCAAGTCCGGAACCTTTCGCGTTCGAGGCACCATCTGTAAAGAGGGTCCATATCCCCGAGGAAGTTTCTGAGTCAATTAACAACTCTCTTTCGACCTCGGGTTTCAGGGTCGGTGTGAAATCAGCCACAAAATCTGCCAAAACCTGAGATTTAAGGGCGTTCCGAGGACTCAATATCGTACCTACTTATTTCTATGGCCCATTCAGTCAATCAGCCCGAGAGCTCGGGCTTATGTATACCATTCCTTAATATGTAAGTTGTTACGACACATATGGGATGATATTGGAAGTACAGTTTCAGTTTCCTAGATGCACTTAACAAAGCGAGCGCCAGTTTTTCTAGGTGGGGGTACCTAGTTTCAGCTTCACCTAAGGTTCTACTAACATAGTAAATTGGAAATTGCATACCTTGTTCTTCCCGAACTAGGACTTCACTTACCGCTATCTCTGAGACCTCCAAGTATAGGTACAGTTATTCGTCTGCTTTTGGTGTATGAAGCAATGGCGGGCTCGATAACTACCTTTTGAGTTTCTCCAAAGCTTGCTAGCATTCCGGGGTCCATGAAAAGTTGTTCTTCTTTTTCAATAGTGCGAAGAACCGCTAGATTTTTGTCAGAAGACCTCGAAATAAATTGGCCCAGAGTAGCTATTTGCCAGTTCAACCTTTGTGCGACTTTCACATTGTCCACGACCGTAATATCTTCAATAGCTTTGATCTTTTCAGGATTGATCTCAATTCCTCGATTTGATATCATGAATCTGAGGAACTTACCGGACCCCACTCTGAACTCGCATTTTTCTGGGTTCAGCTTCATGTTGTACTGTTTCAGTATACTAGATATTTCCTGCAAATGCCTTAAATGGTCCTCCGCTAGCAGGGACTTAACTAACATATCGTCAATGTAAACCTCCATTGAATTCCCTATTTGTTTCTCGAACATTCGATTTACTAGGCGTTGCTACGTGGCACCAACATTTTTCAACCCAAATGGCATTACGTTCTAAGAGTATGTGCCATATTTAGTGATGAAGGAAGTTTTTTCTTGATCACCTGGGCCATCCATATTTGGTTGTACCCGGAATATGCGTCGAGAAAACTAAGGGTCTCGTGTCCAGCCGTAGCATCGATCATGCGATGAATAAGGGAAAAGAGTCTTTGAGACATGCTTTATTCATATCTTTATAATCTACACACATTCTTAATTTATCCCCTCTCTTAGGGACTACCACTATATTTACTATCCAATATAGGTATTTGACCTCCAAAATAGACCCTATTTTTAAAAGTTTAGATACCTCATCTTTGATGAAAGCATGTTTGATTTTAGACTGGAGCCTCCTTTTTTGTATAACCGGATGGAACTTTGGGTCCAGGCTCAGCTTGTGAGTGTATCTATGATGGGATACCTGTTATATCGAGGTGAGACCAAGCGAAACAGTCTTCGTTAGTTATAATAAATTGAATGAGTTTTATCATAAGCTCAGCCCCGTGCCCAGGTATACCTTTTGATCGGGCAGGTCCTCTCACAATATGATTTGTTCCAGTTCCTCGACCGTCGATTTAGTGGCATCGAAATTATCAGGGGTGATAAAAGATCTGGGAATCCCATAATCATCGTCCTCGACATATATTTGTTTGTTCATATTCGCCAAAGACGGTATCAGTGATTGTTATTTCATCATGTCTTCGATCATTTGGTTTAGCCCTTTTAATGTTGGAACTGTAGGTGCTGGCGTCACTTCTTCAATCGTGATTTGTGGTCGGTTGCTCTTCGTAGACCATTCTAACTTCGTCGGGCGTCATAAATTTCAACGCCTGGTGTAGCGTCGAAGGCACCACCCTCATGTCGTGGATTATGGTATTGTAAGTGGACCGTCGAATGAGTTCAGCAAGGTGATAAAACTTTGGATGATTAAGGATTATGCTAACAAAAAATGTCAATATGCTAAACTACAAAATGAAAGGACGAGGTCATAAAGCTTGCAATAATAAAGTATGAGCCTAATAGGAACCAAGTTGCCAAACTTCTTCGATTTGAGAGGTATTATTATACTCAATTAAATCGATTAATACATGTCAAGAATGACACATATTAACACATAAACTTCAAACATATACAACAGTTATCCAGAAAAGCAATACAGAAACATACTTGATGCGAAAGATTATTAGTTCAAATATTAGGCTCTGATACCATATTACACATAACTTCAAACATATAAATAATCATATTGTGCCATACACGAATAATAGTATCAGGAACTTGAACACAATACTTTTACAAAAAAGCAATACAAAAACATACTTGATGGGAAAGACGTAATCGTAAACAAACAATTTAAGCATTACCAAAATCAAATTGTAAGTTGATTGACTTGACCTCATGTCAAGAATGATATTAGGCCAAGAGAACATATTTTACATAAGTGATAACAAAGAGCAGTTGAAAAAGACTTCCTTTCTTGAGATGCTTAAAAAGAAAGACTACGATATATAACTTCTTGTTAGGGTGCATTTACACTAGGTCTCGAAACAAAATGACTCAAGTTTATTTTTTCTCTTATTTTCTAGGTCATAGTCTTCAAAGATGAAATTGATAAATATGTGATTCTACATTTGGGAGAATATAAGGGTAATAGATTTCATGATGTGTTTGAAGATGAGTTCGAGCTTGAAAACTCATTCAACACACTTGCTCAATGGTGGAAAAATATTTTTGCTGAGGACAATATTGATATAAAATCAACCATGTTCTCGTTGACACTCCTTGTGTCATTGTCACATCAACATATGGTTTGATTGCATACTTAGAGAGATTATTGTAGTCACAAGCTATATTTAGATTTAGGGAAGCAAGCCTACATGCTTAACAAAAGGGTGCTTAAGATCAACCATAAGCACTCAATCATTAAGGAGTTTCGGTCAAGAGTAGTAAAGGATCCAAAGGTATATTTCATTATGTCTTTCAAATCTTAAAATGTTAAATTGTTCTCTAACTACTATATTTCTTTAATTCATAGGATGACAATGCAAAGGAGAAAGCAAAGATTATCTACGGCGTAGCTTCACTAATGGATGGCTTGAAGCTTACTGACTTAGATAGTGTTGCTTCCCATACGTACAACTTAGTTCAAGTACTCTGAAAAATTACACTACAATAATAAAAGAAGAAGCAGAATCCAAGGCTGAAATCAAAGGGGGAAGGGTTAGATATATTTTTGACAAAATGTTTCCTCTACCTTGGAAGAATTCATATTAAAGCTCAACATCAAACTAAAGGTCAAAGAGTTAGAGTAAGTGTATTTTTTCTTTTGGTTTTCTTTAATGTGAATTGTGGTAATGCATCCCAGTGAACAAAAATGGTAGTATATGTTTAAATGTATATGATTGCTATGTTAGGGGATTTTACATTATTTTTATCTTCTTTTGTTTCTCTTTTTTTTTTTTGTAACATTTTAATCTTTTAATTTCTTTTAATTTTGAGTTTAATAAATGTGAAGCTATTGTCACACCTCTTTTCATACACTCCCCGGGAGAGGAAATGTATAAAATAAGTTTTTTCAATTAAAGCGACATTGATCGAAATGAGATTATTTAATTATTTTCAGAGTCGCCACTTGAAAATTTAAATTGGTGTTCCAAGTCACCGGTTTTATCCCAGATCGAGGAAAAGTTCGACTCTCACAAAGAAGTCTGCGAACCAGAAATTCTAAGTAAAGAATTCTGTTAACCCGCGGGAAGGTGTTAGGCACCCTTGGGTTCCGTGATTTTAGCATGGTCGCTTTATTGTTATATCAGCTTAATATCTGATTTTGAATACCTGTTATTATCCTATAGTGCATTTCACTTTATTCCGCTTTTCCGCCTTTTAAAATTATTGGAGAATTGCAATGCTAATCAAAATATGTCACTACTCACGTCACATAAATACACCCGTAATTTGTAACATCTTTTAATTAAACATCGGAATTTTGAATTTGAGTCACATAAATGCGCACCCGAGTTTAGAAAATTTAATTATCACAATAACGCGCCTAAAGCAAACTACGCATTTTTAATTCTTCGAGGGCCATGAATTTTTCTAAATAGCACACCTCGATTTTTTTAAATGTTCACTTAATGAGGGCCATGTATTTATTGATTTTTGTTTTGCATGGCACGCCTCGAATTATTTAAAAGGGCTCTACTATTTAAAATTATTAAAATCGGATCACCTAAAAGGCACCTCCGAAGTTCGTATTGTCACTATGTCACGGGAACCATACCCACAGTGGCAACACAATTAATTGTGTCTAAGATCTAATTACTAAAGTTTGAGAAATCGAGACCTATTTACACTAATCTTGCATTTAACTAGTTAAGAGGGCCATTGGTGATCGTTGCTAGTTAGTGGCTCACCTCTATTAAAAATAACCACTTTTGTTGTGCATCAACAAGCAATGGGCTCAATTAACTTCTAACGAGCAACAATTTAAATATGGTACTGCTTCAACATGATCCATTTAACGGAATGCGCAATGATTGCAATTTACTATACTTACATTGATAGCACTATTTATATAACAGCCATTTTAAAAAACTAAATCACTCTACACAGTTCAGTTACACACGCAAGCTATTATATTTACAAAATTCAAACTGTAACTGAAGCATCATACAAACAGCCTTGTTTTTTGGAACAATAGTTAAAAGAACAAATACTATTATTGTAATCACATTACAACTCAATAGCTTTTAAAGACGATCATGTTCCATAATTCGAGCTAGAAGTTTGCACAACTTCTGAAACTATGAATACATTTATCCATCAGATTTTACGAAAATAACACTAGTGTTCAATGTAATCAACTCAACAAACAGATTCATATATACTACAAATTTGTCACAGGAAATGAACCAGTTTACATGATTATGAATACAGCCATTTGTTCCAACAAACTGGCTACAATCTGAATCTATTACTGGCAGCACTATTTTCGGAATGGTATTTCAAAATAACAGGTTGCCCATTTCTACATCCGTTAATAGCATCATTCCTATGCGAACTCAAACAAGGGAGGCAAGATTACAAACATTGTTCCTGACTTTTCTAAGATGTTCAAAAGAACAGCTATTGTTACTAATTTCCAGCACCAATACAATCAGTGTATTATGGCAAACGAGTCACAGGGAATGAAACTTATATCTGTTAACTAACATTTCCAATCCAAAGCAAAAGACAACAGAGTTAAATGAACACCATGCTGCTTAACCCGCTATAGCAATTAAGTCAGATTTCCATAATCATTAGAAGGTGGTATGACTATTTCCAGAATCATGATTTTTGATACCATTTCCAGTAGTATAAACAGGGAACCATGTATTGCAGCACTAGTTAAAATGAACTTAACAAAACGTCGAAGCGAGCTGACCAACTACACACATGCCATAAGGACTGTATAAATATCAGCAATTAGGATTCAAAAAGAAACAGTGGCCTTAGAATGTCATACCAATCTTAGCATACCAAGAGAATGAATCAAAAACAACTAATACACATTAGCAATAACAAACCATTAGCAACTAAGAACAGATTTTGGAACAGAATCTAGTCATCTTCAAATTCACCCAAGAAGATCAACAAAAACAGACCAACAGAGTAGAACAACCGGACTCATTGAATGATACAAGAAGAGTCACCAATGGCGAACAAATAAACTAAGCAGAAACAATCCATTCATTCATATTCTTAACCGAGAGTATAAGACGGTTTCAGGACATACCTATACGAAATGAAAGCCTAGACTGTTTCCACTCAGCAACCGAGCTCAGCAACAAACAACACTTGACTATACGAAATGAAAACTTGGACTGTTTTCACTCACCAGTCGAGCTCAGCAGCAAACAACACTTGACTTCCTTCAAGTTAAATCCAAATGTTCAATCCCAATAATTAGAAATTTCAAAGCTATTAAGACTCTATTTTTTTAGTGTTACCCTCTCCTCGACTTCCTTCTCCTCTGTTTTTCCCTCCATATTTTCAGACTTAGAACTCTCTCTAAATGGCTTCCTCTCTCAGACCCTCTCTTTTGCTTTTTTTTTAAAAAAAATTTCCAGCCCCCTTTTCTGTTATCCTCTGTAAAAACAACCTCTCTGCTTTTTACTCTCTAAAATTGTCCCCCCTTCTGAATCAAGGAACCCCTTCTTTTATATCAACTCCCAAAATTTCAGACTCAGTCCCCACCTCCCCTGTAAACGACCTCCCTTCTAACAGAATTGACCCAGACCCCTTCACACGCCAAGATTCCCCACCCCCTCTTGCATGTGACCTCTAACAAACTTCAAAACAGAATTTGTTACCCACTTTCCAAAATTCCCCTTTACCTCCCAAAGTTTATTATTTAGTTCTATTCTATGACTTTTAATTTCTCCTGGGCCGAAATTAATCAGTCCAAACCTAACTGGGCTTCTTTTACCATAAAACCAATTTTATCCGTGAAACATTTTAACTTATAGTCAATTGACGACTCGGCCTATTTTAGACCAATTGCGCTGACTAGCCTATCAAAAGTGAAAATGGCTCTCCCAAAAATCAGAGAAAGCTAAAAAGAGTAAAAGAAAAGGGTAGAAGATGAAAAACTCTAATAAAAAGCTAAGAAATGAAACTGAATCGAAGAAATGAGAGATACCTTGGACTACTGATTCTTCAAACTTTGATTTTCAAGTTAAAATTAACTTTAACCATGTGTTCTTGCTAAGAACACATGGCTGAAGTTGTTTTATACTCCAAAATCGCCTAACAGTCAGACCTTACCTGTTAGTACTTTTCGGGTTGTCTTAAATCTGTTTGGTTTTAAGGATTTAGAGGTGTTGATGGTATTGATTGGAATGGAGTAGGTACAATGGTGGTTTGAAGGATGATTGTGGATGAGTTTGGTCGGAAATGGTGGTGTTTCCGCCATGGCCGTGGGTTTTGAGCGGAGGTGGCGGCTAGGGTTACGTAGGTAGGGTTTGGACGAGGTTATTTTGAAGTGAAGGAAGTGAACTGAAGAAGGGGGAAGGGTGTTTGGAACAGATTTATATGTAAGGGATCTGGGGTTCTGAGCCGTTGATCTCATTGAGATCAACGGTTCAGATTGAAAAATGAGGGAAACGGGCGTGGGCTGATGGGAAGGGGAATTGGGCTAGTCCGGTTCTAATTGGGATTGGGCCAAGTCTGATTTCTCTTTTATTTCCTTTCTTTTTCTATAATTCCCCTTTTTATTTTAAAACTCTCTTTAATTTTAGAAGACAAAAGAGTTAGCAATTAAAAATCTTAATTTATCAAAATGTAAAAATTAAACTATATTAGCTACTTATAAAAACTTAAAATAACGCTAAACTATTTTTATGATTTTTCAATTTTATAAAACAACCAAATATTAACTTAATCCTAAAAAATGTAAAACCAATACTAAATGCTATGCCTACCTTTTTTTTTAAAAGTATTTTCATTAATTAATTAACATTTAAGAAATTAAAAACCTAATAAAATTCTTAAAAAGGCTAATACTTAATTAAAAATTGTTTGATGATTTTTATGAAAGTAATTCGGGTATGGTAAAAAACACGTACTCACAGCTGCCCCTTTTTGCTCGAAAGCACGAAGAGTTTTCGGGCAAAGACAAAAATGAGCAATTTTACGGGATTTTTGCCTACCCGAATTGAAAAGAGCTTGACCGAATCCTACTTAAAGGATTGCCTACATATCCTTGGCTACGGAGGAATCAGGTCAGTGTAGTTCTGAAAGTTTTGGTAGCTGAAACTACCGAGAAGCTG
>MCJB01045870.1:0-16042 GCA_002018475.1 Nicotiana obtusifolia
ATAGTTATGATATAATTATGAGCCCAAGGAGGCATATGTGTGTGTGATTGTATGTGATAACGATAATGGTAATAATGATTATGATTATGAGCCCATGGCGGCATATTTATTGGTTGTAGTCCTATAAGGACGTATGTGCGATGATTGTACAAATGGAATGAATATATGATGAATGTATTTGAATGATATACTTAAAAGTAAGAAACCCACAGAAAAATAGGTATGTCTTAAATCTCCGAAATGATGGAAATGAGTTCCATAATGAATACGTTAAAGGTATGCTGCTCTCAGAGGTAAATCCCAATCTTATGAGTTGTATACTCCTATTATGTTGCTATGTTATTGCTTCAGTTTTATATTCCTGTCTTACATACTCAGTACATATTTCGTACTGACGTCCTTTGTTTGTGGACGCTGCATATCGTGCTGCAGGTCCAAATAGATTGACAGGTGAAGCTCCTCCTCCACAGTAGGCTACCATATCAGTCCAGCAGAAATAGCAAGGTTCATCTTTCGGACTTGCTATACTTGGGTATGCTTTTGTATAAATATTTTTGGGCATGTCGGGGTCCTGTTCGGACTAAGTGTTTTGTATAAATTCCATAGAGGCTCATTAGACAAGATGTCAGTGTATGTACAGATAGAAGTTGGGCTATGTGTATTTATGTCGCCTTGTTGGCATTGTATATATATTTTGTCGTATGGTTTTGTATATAAATGTATATAGCCCAGTGGGTTTATGTTGTGGGTGAATGTATGTTTATGTTATGGTATATGGTTGTGACAGGTAATGTCATTATAGTTGACAGGCATAATGTTGTATTGCCGTTCCGGCAAGTATGTACACCTTATGAATAATAAGGGTAGTCATGTACAGGGTTCGCCGGTACTCTGCAAGCAGGGTTCGGTGCCCGGTCGTGGGCCCCCTAGGTTGGGTCGCGGCACTTCTTACCCCAAGTTAGCGAAATACAACTTCAACGTCAGCATAGTAGAACTGGTGTCAGTCATGAGAAATATTAAAGAGGCGCAACTCCCGAGACCTATGAGATCTTATTCCAGCCAGAGAGATTCCAACTTATGGTGCGAGTACCATGGACGAACGACTACCGGATAGGGGACTGCCGACACCTCCAAGAGGAAGTGGCAACACTATTGAAGAATGGTCACCTTAGAGAACTCTTGATTGACCGAGCTAAGAACAATTATGGTCGTAACAGAGACAACGCGAAACTTTCGAAAGCAGGAGAAGAAACCCCACGCCAAATGATCAATATGATCTTCGGGGGGAATGAGATTAACGGGGTCACCTTTTCAACGGGAAGAAGACGAAAGTATCAATAACTCATAGTAAAAAACTTCAGGAAGACGATATCACTTTCACGGAGAAAGACGCAGACGGATTGTTGTTACCACAAAACAACGCACTGATAATTTCTTTAAATGTATTAGATTTTAAAATTAAACGTGTTCTGATGGATGCAGGGAGTTCGGCCAATATCATACAATAGAGAGTATTAGAACAAACTAAACTCATCGGAAGCATTATTCCAGCAACAAAGCTCCTAGCTGGATTCAACCTTGCGAGCGTGACGACACAGGGAGAGATCTTGCTACTCAGGAACACTGAAGGAGTAATGAAAACAACTCTTTTCGAAATAGTAGATGGTGACATGGGATACAACATCATCCTGGAAGGCCATGGTTACACGAGATGAAAGCTGTACCCTCAACATATCACCAATTGCTGAAGTTTCCAATGCTCGAAGGAATCAAGCAGATAAGAGGTGATCAACCGGCAATGAGGGAGATGAATGCAATCTCACTTTCCAGTAGCAAAGGGAAGGAACGCACGGCATAGCAATTATAGGAACATGCACATACTCCCAAGCTAGAAAGAGTTAGCCCGGAAATAGAGTCATCAGAACAATATCTGGTGCCAAGATATTTCCAAGTTCCAAAAGAGACGGATGTAACGAAGTCCACGTCGTAGGAACTGGAGCAAGTTGCATTGTTCGAGGAATTCCTAGAAAGAAAATTCCATTTGGGGACAGGACTGCACCCGGAGCTTAGGTCTGGTCTTATTGAATTCCTTAAATTTAACGCTAATTGTTTCACATGGTCGCATGAGAATATGACAGGTATCCCGACGGAAATAGCCATGCACAAGCTGAGTTTGGATCACAACGTACCTCCTGTAAGGCAGAAGAAACGTCCTATTGCCGAGGCCAGGAATAAATTCGTCAAAGAAGAGGTAACCCACTTGCTTAAAATCAATTCGGTCTGAGAGGTAAGATATCCGGACTGGCTAGCCAATGTAGTAGTAGTTCCTAAGAAGAACAATGAATTTCACATGTGTGTATACTATAAAGACCTTAAGAAGGCGTGCCCGAAAGACTTGTTCCCACTGCCAAATATCGATCAGATAATTGATGCACGGCCGGGCACGAGTTGATGAGTTTCCTCGATGCTTATTCCGGGTACAACCAAATCAAGATGAACCTGGAAGATCAGGAAAAAACTTCGTTCATAATGAATAGTAGATATTGTTACAATGTAATGCCCTTCGGGTTGAAAAACACCAGAATCATTTATTAGCGGCTCGTAAATAAGATGTTCGATATGGAAGTTTATATAGACAATATGCTCGATAAGTCTTTGAATTCAGGTGACCATCTTAAGCATTTGCAAGAAACATTCGACATGAGGAAGAATAACATGAAACTTAATCCGGAGAAGTGCGCATTCGGTGTCAGTTCCACTAAGTTTCTAAGATTTCTAGTCTCACAAAGGGGAATTGAGGTAAACTATGACAAAATCAAGGCCATAGAGGACATCTCGAATCAATTTTCGAACATAAAGGAAGTCCAAAGGCTCACATGAAGATTAGCAGCTTTGAGCAGGTTCATTTCCCGGTCATCAAAAAAATGTCATCGCTTCTTCACACTACCCAAATAGAAGAATAATTTCGAGTGGACATTCGAGCCCTCCATTTCTCTCGAAACCAAAAGAAGGTCAAATATTGCTAGTCTACCTCGCGGTTTCAGAAGTTGCGGTAAGTGCAATTTTAGTCCAGGAGGACGAAGACACGCAATTTCTCATTTATTACGTTAGCAAAATTTTAACGGGAGCAGAAACTCGGCATCCATATTTGGAAAAACTGGCCTTAGCTCTCGTAGTCGTCGCTCGAAAATTGGGGCCCTACTTCCAATGTCACCTAATAGCTGTGGTGACTACTTTCCCTTTGCGGAACATCCTCTAAAAACCCGAGTTCTCGAGCAGATTGGCCAAATGGGCTGTCGAAATGAGTGAGTTCGACATAGAATATAAACCGAGGACTGTGATTAAGTTGCAAGTCTTGGTTGACTTCATGGCCAATTTCAGTCCGGGACTACTGCCTCTGGCAACCAAGGAGGCAATAATGGTGTCGGAATCGACATCGGGGGTCTGAACCTTATTTACCGACGGAGCTTCCAACGTAAAGGGATCTGGACTTGGAATAGTCTTAATCACGCCTTCGGGGGAAACCCTATTGCAAGCCATCAGAACGATCCCTTTAACTTACAATGAATCAAAGTACGAAGCTTTGATTGCAAGGCTCGAATTGGCCCGTGGACTTGATCCCAGGTTAACGAAATTAAATTTGACTTGCAGCTGGTGGTAAATCAGGTCTACAGAATCTTTGATACCAAAGAAGAATGTATGCAACAATACGTGGTAAAGGGCCAGGCTCTTTTGGCGCGATTCCGGGGGTGGTCAATTACTCACATTCCGAGGGAAGATAACACAGAAGCGGATGCATTAGCAAACTTAGGATTATCGACGGAAATAAAGGGATCGTCAGGGATGATAGTATAAATGATGAGTTCAGTCCTAGATACGGATGGTTACTATGAGGTAAATTCGATTAGTCTAGTCTGGGACTGGAGAAATGAAATAATCAACTATCTCGAGCACGAGAAGTTGCTCGAAGACCCCAAAGCATCACGGGCGTTACGTGCCAAAGCTGCATAATATAGCTTCAAGAGAGGCCAATTGTATAGAAAATCCTTCCAAGGCCCGCTGTCCTAATGCTTAGGAGCGTCAGAAGCTAATTATTTCATGAGAGAAGTCCACGAAGAGATATGCAGTAATCACTTGGGCGCAGATTCTTTGGTGCTGAAGTTGGTAGGGGCAGGATATTACTGGCCCGGCATGGAACAAGACGCCAAAGACTTCGTACGAAAATGTGATACGTGCCAAAGCTACGCACCACTAGTACACCAACCGACAGAACCCATATCTTCGGTTCTGTCCCCATGGTCGTTCATGAGATGGGGGATGGACATCGCGGACAGCTACCACTGGCTCCCAGAAAGGTAAGGTTTTTTTTAATTTTGACTGACTATTTTTCTAAATGGATGAAGGCAGGTCTTTATCAGAAGATCGAAGAACGCGGTGTGGTCGATTTCCTGCGGGAAAACATAATTTGCAGCTTTGGAATACCGAAAGAAATAGCATGTGACAATGGGGCCACAGTTTATCGGTGAAAAAGTTACAAAGTTCCTCGAATATTTGAAGATAAAGAGAATCACATATTCCCCTTATCATCCGAGCGCAAACGGTCAAGAGGAGTCGACAAACAAAGTGATCATTCAAACCTCAAGAAAAGGTTGGAAGAGGCAAAGGGCAAATGACCCAAAGAATTGCCCGGGATTCTATGGGCTTACCGAACAACTGCCAAATCGAGTACAGGAGAAACTCCTTTTTCCCTTGTGTACACTTTGAGATATTTTCGGGTAGATGAAGAATCGAATAACGAGGCGATGGTAATCAGCTTGGAACTGCTCGAGGAATGCAGAGATTTGCCGCATGTAAGAATAGTAGCTCAAAAGCAGAGGATGGAGCGATATTATAATCGAAGAGCCAACTTTCTTTATTTCAAAGTAGGAGACTTGGTTCTGAGGAAAATAACCCAAAACACCCGGGAGCTCAACACGGGGAAGCTAGGTCCAACGTGGGAGGGTCCCTACTGGATTTCAGCTATCACTGGGAAAGGATCATACGAGTTGGAGAACCAGAATGGAGACAAGTTGCCTAGAAACTGGAACGTGGAACACCTCAAAAGAATTATTGCTGATGAACATTATTCAAGCGGAAAGTATGTCCTACACTCTTTTTTCCTTCTTTCAATTTTGTTCCAATAGGGCTTTTCTGGTAAGGTTTTTAATGAGGCAGCGACAGAAAGCATATTACGAGCACAACAGCAATAACACTTTTGATAGCAAGGCAAACAAGCAAGCTTACACTCGTGGACGGTTAGATAATCTTGGTTTGATAGCAAATTCCGACTGGGAAGTTAAGTTTGCTAGTGAACAAAGGTTACCCAACCGTTCACGAGCACCAACCACTAGAGGGTTGTTAGATATTCCTTCGCTCGATAGCATAAATTTCCGAGGGAAAGTAAAGTTGTGTTACCAAGTTGAGGATTATCTAGCAATTCATTAGTGGAATCTTCAAGAGTACTGTAAACATAAGTGGGCCCTATCTTATAAAAACCCTCACGTTAAAGAGTTGGTTCCGGAAGAATTTATGCCGAAATCAAAAATGCCTTCTGGGAAAATACACCCGAAGCCACATATGAAAAGGACGCAAAAAGTAAACTTCCGCAAATACTTATAGAAACCCTCACGTAAAAGGGATAATTCTCGGAACCAAAGTGCTTCAAGGAAAGCACATTCGAGACCACACATAGTAAAGCACGAACAGGAAAACGTGCGCAGAACTCTTGAGCAAATGCAATGATTAAAGACTTGCATGGATATTTAAACGAAAGAAAGACTCAAATGATAATTGAGCAAAAATATGTCTTTATTTAGAAGAACGTTCCAAAACGGTAAAAGTTCAAAATGGGAAAAACAAAAGAAAAGCTAAACTGCAGCGCCTCCAAAACTAGGAGGAAGAGAAGTGTCCGCATTCCGGGGAGAAGTAGGTGGGTACACCAATGGCTCGGCGTTTTCCCCAATTTGATCTTCAGCATCATCACCTTCCAATCCCTCTTCGGTTTTCGAAAACTCTGAACCGGATCCAGAAGAACCAGGAGCATCAGACTGTGCCAGGAATCCATTTTTAGCAGCTAACTCAAGCTTTCAGGCCTTAGAAGTTTCGCATCGAAGTCGATGATACCAGCTTTGGCCTCCTCCAAGGTTTTTCTCCTCATGTTGTACACGGAGTAAGTTTTTTCAATAACGAGGGAAGCCGCTCTGCACTTAAGTTATTCTTTGAGGCGGGCAACCTCGGCAGAAATGCTTTCCCGAGCGGACTTAGCAAATTTGAAGCTGACATCGAGGTCGCTGACAATTGAACTAAAGAGTCTATTATGCTCGATAGTTTTCTTGTACTTCTCTTCTAGCTAGGCGTGTTTCGCCCCCACAGCAGCAAGCTCTTCTATTTTGGAGGTCAAGGCTGCTTCGAAGTTGGTTACTTTTTCGGCAGTAGCAGCCTCGCGCTCGGTTGCAGCAAGAATGACATCCTGGACTTCTATCCATTTAGCCTTAGCTTCATTAAATCTAACCCTCAGCGGGCCAATTTCTTGGCTAAGTGTTACACTTCTTGCTCGCTTTTCTGCAAACGAGCCTAAAAAACAACGGCCTCAGTAGCTTTGGTCTCGTTCCACCAAAAGCTGATTCCGTTCAGAAATAAGTTCTTCCTTATCACAAATCAACCTTTGAAGGCCATCAGAAGCAAGAAAGTTGGCCTATAATACAAGAAGAAGTAAAACTTAGAATACATTTATACACAAGTAGAAGAAGTAATGAAGGAAGAAAAGAACTTACTGGTGGAGCGTTGTGCATGGCATTGTTCAACAAACACTCTTCTGAGAGTGCCTGAATCTTTTTCCAGTCTTTTTCTGAAGCCAAAGGCTTCAGATAATTAGCAATTTCCACCAGCCGAGATAGCAAGTTGCACTCGGTAGAGACTGAAAGAGTAACATTCCTCCTCCTTTGTGGATCTTCAGAAGGGGAAGCATTATTTTGCTCCAACTTCCTATGAACTGGGGACTGTGGAAGAGGAACACCTTCTTTATGGTCAGGTGCGGCCGATGGAGGTGATATAGCAACTGTTGGTGGAAGAGTGGATGAAGATAGAAGTGATGTAGCGGTTTCTCGTATTGGTGAACGTGGAGATGAAGCTGATTGAGTTGAAGAATGAGAAGCGCTGCATCAAATGCAGTGTTGGCTATTGGATGCTCGCCAACCAAAGACGGCAAGGATCCGGTACTCAGCCCCACAACAACTGTTACAGTAATTGGGGCCGAAAAATGAGAGTTGGCATTTTCTACCAAATCAGATTCTCTCCAAAGTGCCGAGACATCGTCTTCAGTTAATGTAACTATCTCAACAGGTCGAGCATCCTGTTGAGATGATGAGGATCGTTGCCTTCTATGAAGGGAAGCTCCCTTGTCACTAGCTTCTTCGTCATCATCAATCACCACGGTGTCTATGACCATCCCGGAAGGAGGACGAGTCATCATCGCCACCGGAGATGACTCGAAGGCATCAGTCTTTGCCCTCTTATTTTTTCCCCGGCCGCGGAGGAACTTCTTCTCTTTGTTTGCTTATCCTCCAGCCGGGGACTCCATAAAGAAGTGTTTGCACCTGAAACAGGCCCAGAGATGCATGTTCGAGTAAGTTCTTCCTGAATAGCCTCGCTGCATCAGCAGGATCAGCCAAAACGTCCTCTTTGGAGACAGCAACAGAGCCCGCAGGTAGACCTAATTTCACGAACAAGTTAGAAGGGTTCAACCAAGTTCTTCATATACAAAAAATGGAAGCAAGGTAAATTAAAATTACCATAATTTTTGGCCTTCTACCCGTATTTAAGGGCCAGTTCATCCACAAATGAGTTTTGAGCGTTGTGACGTCCAAGATCTTCTGAACCCACGGGTCCAAACCTTTCACTACCAGTGGGATCCATGGAGTTGCTGAAACATGCGAAGGATGAAGAGTTGATACGGCCATAAAAGAATATCTAGTAAAAATAAATACCAAACAATGAGCTTACGAGTGCGGTTCCAAGAAACCGGAAAGGATGAAGCCGTTGTCGGAATGATGTCGTTGGTGGCTACTCCAACGAACCGTTCCATCCACCCACGATCGTTGTCATAATCCATGCTAGACAGCAAAGCATGGTGGCCACGCTTGCAGAGATTTATCATTCCCCCGTGAAAGATTTTGGGGGAATAGAGATTCATCATATGAGCTAAGGTTAGCTCCTCTCCAGTTTCTTGGCACAAGGGTCGAAGACAGGCCACCGTCCTCCACACTGAAGGACTTACCTGCGCCAACACACTTGGTAGCGAAGGCAAAACTCCGCAATCACGGAATCAAGCTCTCCATTCAAAGAAAACGCACCCAAAGTAAAGGGATACGTGAAAAAGTATGTAAAACCTTCTTTGGGAAGGGTCGCTCGCTCCGATAGATCATGAGCAATGATATCCAACTCATGGCAGCGGCAGTCTTCCTTCACTGTAGGAATACTGGAAAGACGAATGAAAGAAGGGTACCTGCTAACAGCCCATGTACGAGGGTTAGCAGTAGAGAATTTCTCTTCAAGGTCCTTTGAGATACTGAGTTTTCTTGGGATGATGGAACCCACCGTTGGAGGAGCAAAGTCCTCAGCGTTGTTCTTGTTCTTTGAAAAACCAGCACGCTTGGAGGAAGAAGCCACTAAAACAGAAGAAGGAAAAGATTTTGTGTTTGACGAGAATTGGAAAAAGGATGGAAAACAAAGATGCAAACCGAAAGCTTGAGAAATTACGAAACACAAAGGAAAAGAATATTGCGTATAAGTAAAATTTTGGCGGCTAAATTCTTGGCCATGATTACCTCGATAATCGGCAAAAGCTGTGATGAATCATGAGATGACGCGTGTTCGGGGCATTAAATACGGAGAGACATGCGTCTAATCAACTGTCAAAAACCTTCAGAGGGAGTTATAGTAATTCCCGCCGAAAAGGTATTTCTACCAACTTTCTGGTAACACAAAGTTATGTCACCGGAAAGCAGGGGGACTATCTTTATAGGGTAAAATATGATATGACACGTGGTCGTCTAAAGGGAGGACTCGTGGAACCCAAAACGGGGATAGCCAAAGACCGAATGCAGCCATTCCGATTGTCAGCAGAAAGGATAATGTTCATAAAGGTGTGTTAAATGTTCTGCGCCCGACAGCATTTACTAGGGGATATTATGCAACATTAAGAGCGTCGGTCCGTTATAGAGAATTTGGCATTTATTTTCACCGTAATATCTTCATCAATGACCCTCATAATTGACATTAAAGGAGCACATGATCCTGGGACTTCCCAGATATAGCTATAAATAGTAAGCTCAGTTATCATTGTAAAGTACACAAATTTTATGGCAAAACTTATACTACATTCTATATAAAGCTTAATACAATCTTACTTTCTTACTTTTTTATCTCATCATTGATGTACCCAAAAACTTTATTCCTGGAATTGTTATCTCTAATGTTTCGTTTATATTTCAAGACTACGTATCGTACATTTCTTCAATTATTGCATTATTCCAGGGTCAAATTAGTTCACTTATCTAAAAATCACGTATAAATTCAATTGTATCGTTTTACGGGTAAACAACTACCCAAATGTAAAATTGAAGAAAAAAGATCGAACATATATATACTACTAACTCTTATGCGAAGAAGAATTTGAATCGACGACGTATAATCAAATAGGAGTTCTGTGTCACTTTCAACAGCAACTCGGGTCCTTTGACTGTATGTCCAAGATGTGTCATTTTTTTCTCAGCAAATCGAGTCGTTCGATTGTTTGCCCAAAATGTGTCATTTTCAACAGCAATTGGAGTCTTTGACTGTATGACCAAAATGTGTCATTTTTATCAGCAACTTGAGTCCTTCGACTGTATGCCCAAAATGTGTTATTTTCAGCAGCTCGAATTCTTCGACTGGCGACGCAAGTTTCAGTTAAATGGAGCTCTAAAATTTATAGCTGCCACATCATTAAACAGTTATTTCCAGTTAAAATGGCCATGGAAATTAACTAGGTAAAGTAAGATGATTTTTGTGAGACAAAAATAAAATAAAATAAATGACTTTACTGAATTACGACAAATTTAGTGATCATTCATGTAATGAACTCTTTCATTCTATCGAATCTGTCCCATAGCTAGCATTTTGTAAAGAATAAAAGATAGAGCTGTTGTAAGTGGTATTGGTTAAATTACCTGCGAACCAACATCTGCTTTATGTTTCACCATGGACAAGAGAGAAGGGAAAGAAAACAAAGGAACTGAGTTTATAAAACGTATTAGTATATGCATGAACTTCTCCGTTCATAAGCATATCATAAGTTCTAGTTAGCTAAGATGATTAAAAGAAGTTTCTCTTCAATGTATAAATTATCAAACCTCAGTTGTCCCCCAAACTCAAAATGGGATAATAATAATAATAATAATAATAATAATAATAATAATAATAATAATAATAATAATAATAATAATAATAATAATAAGGAGGAGGTGTGACAATTCTGTTTTTTTTTTTTTTTTTTTTACCTTCAAGCATATAAAATATGGATGAATCTAGTTTTAACGAAGAAATAGGAACAGTTTTAATTCATAGGGAGCAACTGCATCAAGTGTCTTCATCTCCAAAAACTCGTTTGCGAGCAAAAAAAGTTGAATTCAGACCCCTTAGAAAGACACCTAAACTTTATCTCCAAACTTTTTAGATTTTCCTACAAAAAGATACATATAGTTTTTAAGGTGTGACTACTCAAACAACATGAGTTTGTGCTTGAATTCTACAGTAGAATTCATGATATATGAGAAATTCCTCTGGATATAAAAATTTCGCTTCCTAAAGCAAGAGATAAATAAGAAAGTGATAAAATGTTAGTAAAAAAGCGACAAAGAGAAGAAATTAGCAAACAAAAAAGTAGTACCCATTGGTTTAACAAAGATACAAAACATATTGCCGAGGGCTGATATTTAACATACCCTCTATAACAATAATACAATCTGTTTTACTTTATGAAATTCAAGAAAACAAGGAAGCGGTCACTACATTGAAATTCAAGAAATGACCGCGACTTAGGAAAAACGAAACAATGTCACTCGACAAGCAGGAAGGATCATTTAACTAAATATTGGAGTATACAACTTTTGAAATCTAAACAACATGAAAAATAATCGTGGTAAAAAGTACACACAACAAGGATATATAGTATGAATTTCTCTGCTTATTTTAGCCAAATTACACAGGAAGACTGAACCTCTGTTCCATTGGATAATACACCATGTTCATCCTCCTCCTCAGAAAATTCCAAACAGTTTCTTCCCTCCTTCTCTGAAAATATGATTCTTCTTCACAATTGTTGCATTATTTTCTTGAAAAACCAATGCAACATTTCACCTCCGGAAAGCAGAAAACAGAGGAAATACACAACAGGGGAAACAGAGTCCGGGAACAGAACAGAGGCAGTGGACGCCAATGACAGAGAATTAAAGAAAACCATAACATGATTTACGAGGTCGGACAATTTCATGTAAAGAGGATGACGAGAAAACCTCTGCTTAACACCATAGATTAAGCAGTAAAGGAGCAAAGAAGTGACAGAAACTCGCATGGTTTTGGGATGGGTTTGAAAAGGATCAGTTTTGTCTTTGCCTTGATATTTCAGCTGTAGGAAGTTGAGGAGAATTGTGAAGAAGAATCCAAGAATTGTGAGGGAACAAGTTGTGGTACTCTGTTCCTCGTACGTATAGAAAATGTAGGAAAGTTTAGCCATGAAAGTTTCATTTAACTGATTGGTGAAAGGTATCCATGTTCGGACGATAAATAGGCCAATTCTTGCATTAATGGCCATTAAACTACTAGAAGCTAAGGGGCAAGAGCAAATAAAAAGGAGTGACGAACAAGAAGAAGAGAAGATAAACCCTACGACTAAGGGTTGATGGAAATGTATATATAAAGATTTTCCTTGGCTGAGTTGGGCGTCAATATTTTTGAAATGTGGTCAATATGTAGTTTAAAATTACGAGCTTTTTTTTTTCTCCTTTCTTTAATAAGCTGTCCAACTACGATATGTTAAAGCACATGTTAAGCACAATGACCTCAATCCAATCTCTTCAGTCCACGTCTATATGTAGTTTCGTCTGTCCTTTTTGTTAGTATTTTCTCTGTTCAATTTTACTTGTTTACTTTAAATTTTTTACATCCCTTAAAAAATAATAAGTATAGTATGTATTTTATCATACAACCTCTAATAATAATAGCCTTTCAAAAAATTTTAGAAAAATTATTTTTTGAAATGTCACTATTTTAAGGGCCAGAAGATTCAATGGTCGAATTGGCTAATATTAACATTAGTGCATTTACTTTTTCAACACCCAAGAGGTGTCACAGCCACGTCCAATTCCACGCGGGAAAATCCATGTACTATACAACAACAAAAAGTTGCAGCCAGTATTGGATGCAAAACTAGAAGGAAAAATGACTTATCTATATCTGTTATTTGGACCAAAAAGTAAAAAGTAATTGAGCATTATGAGTCATAAATTAGAGCGAAAATACATTACTAATAAAGTTTAATTGTGATTGGAAAAAAAGAAGGCCTTGCCTGTGTCAGATAAAAGTTTATGGCATTTCATAATTTTAATCATGTATTATTAGAAATTGAACAATTCTGTCATTTACTAAATTTTTGTTTTAACTTGCTGTGAGATATAAATGTCTCTTTTTTGCCTCGACCCCCTAATGGAGCTACAACGTGAGGGTGATTTAAACCATAATTAGAAGTTGATAGGTGAAATTCACGTATTTTATGTTGGAATTCTATAAAAATAATGAAAAATATAAGACGATTTTACTGACAGTATTGAATAATGGACCAAAAAGTTAAATGAAAGACAAATTTGCTTAATTGCGAATAGTACAATGAAAAATTTAGACATTTCCCTTATTAAATGATGCAAGCACTGGAGTATATGTTTTTTCCAGCAAAATACATGACTCCTCCCATACCCTTTTTTAGTATATGACTTTATTTCCTTGATAAGAAAATCTTCGAAATGTTAATATTGATGGATTATTATAAGTCGCGGAAGTAATTTCAATATTAAAATTATATGTAATCTAGACAACTAGCATAAACGAGATTTTAGAGGCTACCTTTTGAAGCGTGAACAAAATTCCTCTATCACGTGAGCCTCCAATTCCACAGCAACTCAATGAAATCCCCCAATCATCCGCATGATCACGATCTCCGAACGTTCCACCTTCTTCTAGTGTGTTACCCAAATAATATCTGAAAAATAGCAATTTTGTGTGGGCGAACTTTCTAGGAGAAAAGGAGGCTGAAATTCGGCCACCTTGTTCTCCTCCTCTAGGTGGAAAACCTTATGTATTTATAGCACAAGTTTAAAGAGTTAAAGCATTTTTCCAAAACCTGTTAGGTTTTCCTTTCCACTAGAAAAAGGATTTCATTTTTTTCTATTATTTAGGCAGAGTAAAGACCACAGAATTTAATTAACAACACTTGCAATTATGAAATTAATTTCTAATTTTCGAAATCAATATCCACCATAATTAATTACGAATTATTCCACTAAAAATTCATAATTGCACTTCTTATTCAATTTCGAAATTCATCCATTAAATTTTATTTAATTCCCCATGTTAAGATTCATATACTAATCAATTAAATTAAATTACCGATAATTTAATTTATTGATTATTTTCTTTAAACTTTCGCTTAACTTATTTCATGTGTCGGATACAAAATCCACCGACCAGATTTACACATGAAAACTTATAAGCTTTCATAAAGGTGTATCATCAATCTCTAAACCGAGACATGGAGTCCATCAACTAACTATTACTTCCCAATGTATATTATTATTATCCAATTTACCAGGCATATTGACCCACGAAAGGATCTCGCCTTTTAATAAATCAAAACAATAATAATATACACAGCTAATAATAATTATATCAAAATTAAGAGTATACGTACATTTAATGGCTAGAGAGTTTATTTTATTAAGTCAGTATAAAATACTTGTCTCTACTTGATCCGTTCAATACATACAAAATGTACTAGCACAAGAAATTGAAATTAAATCATTCCCATAATCAAGATAAATTATATTTAATCTTGTGCTACAATCATCCATGATGGTTTATCCAATTCCATCATTAGATTGTGAGCTCAAACTTTATATTTATAAGTACCGATGATTTAATCTTCGATGTATAAGCTAAACTATATATACTAAATCATATATTATATAAGCAAAGGACACAGACTAATGTATGATCTATTTAAAACTGAATAAATAATTATTTCATAATAAATACTATATCTAAACCAAACCCATTGTTAATAGTATATATCCCAACAATCTCCCACTTAGACTTTTAACCATGACAATTATTAGAATATACTATACCCAAATGCATGGTCAATAGTATATGTCCTAACAATCTCTCACTTAGACTCATAACCATGCATCTACAACTTTACAAGGCATTCTTTTTACATGACTATTAAAAATCTTCACCAAATAAGGTTTTGTTAAAGAATCTTGCCAAGTTATATTCTGATGCAATCTTTGTCCAGTAGTTCTTTGTCGTCACCATCTAGTTTGGTATTAAACTCTTCAGGAATCCTGTTACCGAAACTATCCCAAGAGTGTACACCGAACTATGATTTCCTTAGTATTCTCCCACTACGACGAAGTACTAGTAATATTACCTTCATTACCTTATGGTATTGAAATATTAGCGACTTCTTACTATAGTGTTTAGTGTTCAAATATCACTCCCACTCGATAGTGTTCAGACTTCTTACTATGGTACGTCAATTCCGACGTGTGGGTTTTGATGTTCTTGAACATCTAGTTATTTCTTTGCCTAGTTCCTGCAAAAATAATTTACTTCTAGGAGCATGGTTTATTGAACAGTCCTTATCTAGAAAAATGCATTTGTTTTAACAATTGCCTTATTTTCTTTAGGACAACAAAATAAATCTCCATTCGTTTTCTTGAATCTTCAATAAACATGCACCTATCCATTCTTAATTCCAACTTACATATTTGCTTTCCCTTTCAACACATATGCTGGACAATCCTATATACGAACATACCGCAGAATGAGCTTACATTCAGTCCACGGTTCTATAGATGTCGCAGGTACTAACTTAGAAGGAACTAATTCAGAATGTAATTTATAGTTTCTAGGAAATATTCCAAAAACGAATAAGGCAAATCTGAATAACACTTCATTAATCTATCCATGTCCAAAAGAGACTTATTTTTCTTTCTACCACACCACTCTATTATGGAGTTTACGGTGTAGACAATTGAGATGTAATCCCTTATTCTGATAAGTAACAAAAGAACTCTTTAGAGAGGTGCTCGCCACTACAATCAAATTGCAATAACTTAATATATTTCTTTGGTGCTTCTCCGTTTCAAGTCTTAAAAATCTTGAATTACTTAGAACCTTAAGATTCATCCTTGACCAACTTGAAATCCTATCCAGATTAATATGAGTTAGACAAAAGTGCACGTATAAGTTTTACTCAATTTTGAAGAACATATTCTCTTATGAGGTAGACTTGTATTTTTGTGTTCAGGAGAGACATTAATATATAATAACAAGATCATGCATTCATGTACCACAAGAGATAAAATATTTATCAAGCTCAATAACTAAGAGTTGTTCGAAAAATAAAATAAATATCCATCTCTTATTTTGCCCATACACCGAAATTAAACTCTTTCTAACAAAAGGTACATATATTGCATCCTTTAAATTAATATTTTATCACTATTAAAAGAAAATTTTTAACAAGACGACACATTGCATGAATTCATTGTGGAGTTGAGATAAAACATTAAATAGATCATAATAAGTCAAAACACTGAATAATAATATTCAGACTGCATTCAATATATATATATATATATATATATATATATATATATATATATATATATATATATATATATATATA
>MCJB01045870.1:22425-49303 GCA_002018475.1 Nicotiana obtusifolia
ATATATATATATATATATATATATATATATATATATATATATATATATATTTTATATATATATATATATATTAAAAAGGGAATAGGCATGGGAGTGATCTGTTGATTATTTTGACTACTAAAGGTTGACAACAATGATTACATGTTCATCGAAACAAGTATAACTGTATAAGATTTGAGATATTTACATTTTTTTCATTGAGAAATATACCAAACTGCTTAAAAGAAAACAAGTTAACTCATCAGATAATCCAAAAAAATCTTAAGAAGTACTCTCTCCGTTATGTGACATAAATTACTTATTAATTATTTTAAAAATTATATTCTTATATTTAGAAATAATATAACCATAAACTTTTTATTTTACCTTTAATAAAAAGTTTTTATAATCATACAAATATTATGAATGACATATTTAAAATCACAAAATTTTGAAAATCTTCTTTTCTTATTTAAACTTTATGCTACTCAAACTATGTCCAATACATTAGAAAGGAATGAGTAAATTAAATGTTTTTACTAACTCATTATGTGAGTATGACTAGACTTCTGATCTAGGCCAGACTTTATAGAATCAATATCTAGTTATTTTGTGTTGCTCATAAATTACTATATATTATTTGCTGGAAATCAAAGAAACAACATATTATTTATTTATTTTTAGCTGGCATCGAACAATGTTCCATTCGAAAGCTTGTATCTGAATTGATTTAGTTACTTTTCTAATCTCTCTATGAACTACTACAACTTACCTATCTTGGTTTACTGTGATAGAAAGATTACAACACATATTACGAATAATTTTTATTTATTTATTTTACCAAAAGAACCAAAGCATATTGAGTTGGACTTTCATTTTATTATCTCAGACTTATAATGAGCTGATTCCTCTAAGCTACATTCCTTCTAACCTTTGAATTGGGTGATAGTAACTTATGCAAAAGTGGTCAAGATACTCAATATACAATTTTTACATCCAGTTTGTACATGTAGTTCAACTAATTAATTGTCAAAATTTTGAAAAGATAAAACTGAAAAATAACTTTTTTTTTACTGCTAGAAGTAAATTTTTCTCTACGTTTCTTAGTCAAGAACTAAACCTCCCTCCGATAGGCCAATGTTACCATGAAAAGGCTTCTATTGATTGTTTATAAACAAATATTTGATACTTAAAACTGCTTCTATGGACTGAATTAAAAAATATATGATTTTCTAATTTTATAGTTTTGATCGATGTAGGAGATCTTTAATTAAGCTTCTTCATGTATGTGCTAAAATGTTACTAATTGAAACGGTGAAGCTAGCAAATATTTGTTTCTATTAGTGCTAGTCAAATAATATTATTATATTATACTGATTAGGTAATCTTTTTTCGTACTAAATGAAACTAAGTTCATAGGTTTTTAGAACGTGGGGTTGTTTTGGGGGGAATATGTTGTCAAAGGTCGAAAGAGTTCAATGTGTTGTTTTGGAAACGGGTAGCTCTTTTCTTCCTACTACTAATGAAATGTGAGAAGAGGCTTCGTTGAGATTCATATGGGGACTACTTGACGGCATTTATCCTTTTGCGTGGATAAAAAACCGGTAGCTGATATTTAATACGCCCTCTCTTAGAATAAAACCTTTTTAACTCTATAAAATTGGGAAAACTACACTCCCATACGATGCAAGATACGTCTAACTTAATATTACTACAACAACTGAAATCTCGAAACAACATGAGAATTAATCGTGGTACTCAGCTTATGTTTGCAAAATTACATAGGAAGACTGAACCTCTGTTCCATTGGATAATAAACGTTCATCCTCCTCCTTAGAAAGTTCCAAACAGTTTCTTCCCGCCTTCTCTGAAAGTACGATTCTTCTTCAAATTGCTGCATTATTTTCTTGAAAACCCAATGCAACATTTCACCACCAGAAAGCAGAAAACAGAGCAAATACACAACAGGGGAAACAGAGTCCGGGAACAGAACAGAGGCAATAGAAGCCAATGACAGAGAACTAAAGAAAACCATAGCATGGTTTACGAGGTCGGAGAATTTCCTGTAAAGAGGATGACAAGAAAACCTCTGCTTAACACCATATATTAAGCAGTAAAGGAGCAAAGAAGTGACAGAAACTCGCATGGTTTTGGGATGGGTTTGAAAAGGATCAGTTTTGTCTTTGCCTTGATATTTCAGCTGTAGAAAGTTGAGGAGAATTGTGAAGAAGAATCCAAGAATAGTGAGGGAACAAGTTGTGGTGCTCTGTTCCTCGTACGTATAGAAAATGTAGGAAAGTGTGGCCATGAAAGTTTCATTGAACTGATTGGTGAAAGGTGTCCATGTTTGGACGAGAAATAGGCCAATTCTTGCATTAATGGCCATTGAACTAGACGCTATGGGACAAGAGCAAATAAAAGGGAGTGAAGAATGGAGAAGAAGAAGCAAACGAGCTTGTTCTGTTTTCTCTAAAAGCCTCGGCCTTTATATAGGGAATGAGAGAGAAAGAAAAAGAAAACTTTTACTTAGGGACACATTATCTAATTTTGTTCCATAAGTCAACAATTTTGGAATATTCCCAGTGAAGAGGTGTTACACGTCAGAGAAAGGTTTTGGTACTCCTATTATATAAGGGCCAGAAGGTCCACAACAAGTGCCTAATTGGCAAACAACATCACTTTTCCAAGAGGTGTTACAGGTCACTTTTAAGTACTATACTGAAAATTTTAATTTGGTAACATTTGATATTACAGTGTTGATTAAATACTGAGTATTCAAACAACTTTGAAATGGTGGACTATTTATCTTTTGTTGGTTTCTCTTTGCTTTCTGACAGGATGGTATGATGACAAGGCTAAAAGGACAAAATGATAGATAGTTCAATTAGTTATTAGCATTTCATTTCAATCAAAAAGTTATTACAAACTTTTGGCTGGTTTACTACTACTTTGTGATAGGGACCCATTCATTTTTCTTGTTTCTTATTAGCTCTCGCGGGAGAGGGAAAGGGTGATGAGGGGATAAAAGGCTAAAGGGACCAATTGGTTCTGTCTTGTGCAGCATTTGCTGTCAACTATTGTTTCCAACTCTCCAAGAGAATGTACATAAATCCATGTTTATAACTTAACATTATCACTTAGCCAAAAGTTGCCATCTTGTAATTTGTGATTTCAAGTCAATCTAATTTTTAGCCCCTTTTTTTTTTGGTATTATTTCTTCATATGTAGCTTTCACGTATGTTACTATGGAGGGTAAACCCTCTGGAATGGAAACCACCTTTTTGCTAGTTTCATTAAACTTTGAAGGATGCCTTCCACATATCCTGGATTTAAATAATTTTTACCTTATCACTGCATTATAACCTATAATAGTAGGTTATATATTTAGTTTACTATCTATAAAACCGAATTAGGCTTACTATAAAGAGTTACCTATATATTGTAATTCAGCATAACTACATGATGTATAAAACATTATACACTGCTAGTATATACAAGTTAAACTCTTTATATGCCCACCTATAAGGATCTCCAGGTCACACCATTACAACCGGCCTTAGGAAACGCAGTAATCCGATAAAGTGTCAACATAAAGACCCTAAACTAATGTCTGTATCAAAAACTATATCTTCTCACAAAGTTATAAAGATGGAATGCTCCTGATACAAACTTTTCATATTAGAATTCAAGTTCTTGCTACAAAGTTTGAAGGTCTTACGTCCAATGGCCAAATCTTTCATACAAGATGTCACAAATGTAGCTGAATATATGTCTAGAAAAAGAAAACAACAGGAAAAGAAACTCCCCAAGTTGATAACTTCTATTTCTGTTGTCTGCTACAGTAATGTGGCCACATTTTGGGGATCGTTCACTAAAAAGGGTCTCAAGCGAGGGTCTGTTAGATGGGGAAGACCAGCTCTTGCTCCCAACGCCCTGCACCCAATACCTGCCTGCAATCAATCCACAAAGCACAAGTTAGCTTTTCTTGCATTTACTACATGTAATAAACCAAAACAAAGTTTATAAGTCTACTAACCACTTGAGAAGCAAATTTCAACATTTTTTCTGGTGGCATATTGGCACAGAGAGCTGCAGATAACAAGTGGGAAATCCATGAAAAACTAAACCATTACAAAACTCTGTTCAATCGTGAAGGGAGCAATGTTATTCAGGGGCTGAGGCAAAAACCGAGCTATGGGTTCGACCAAACCCAATAGCTTTTGTTCAAATAGTGCATTTGTATTAAAAAAATTCGTTAAAAATGTACAAATATTAGATTTAGAACCCAGTCATTAGCACTTGAAGTCGTCGTTCTAAAATTCAGAATCCATAAGGTTGAAATAATGGCTCCGCCTATGATGTTATTAGATTTTAACTTGCATAAATATAGACACAGTTAGAACTTGATAAAAACCTACTATCGTCCGGGAAGGAGGTATGAAACTGGTTGAGGTTGATAGAAGCTCTGGATTTCAATGGTCACAAGCGGGGAAAAAAGGAGATGGAAGGAATATAACACATTTAAAGAAAGAACGTTCAGGTATAAAGACTGCAGAGTATGAATTTTCTTACCATATAGAACTGCTCCAATAAATGCATCGCCTGCACCAGTTGTATCTACTAGTTCTGATGGTGGTATCTTTTCAGCTGTTCCTAAAAGCAGCTTCCCGCTCATTGTCCCGATGCCTTTTGCATGTAATTTTGCGATATCCTAGAAGAAGACATGTACTTTAGGCTCAAATATAACTTAATGAATCTACAAACATACTCTATTCAGCTTCAGAAGAAATGCCAGAAAAAAAACTTCATAAGCAGCACCAATTAGTCTACTATAGAAAGATAAATTTAAGAGAGTGATGAGTAATGGTATGACTGCAAAGAGAACATGTGGAGGCAATTCATATTTGTAAAGCTCAATCTCATGAAGGTTACGAGAAAAAGGGTACTAAGCCGGGAAGAACCATACATGAATCCCACTCCCACAATAGATTCCACCTAATTGTGGTTGACCAGACCAAAATGAATTGTGTACATGGATTTCTTTGTGTGTAAGCACTGAGATCATGCTTCGGTCATCTATTGAATGATAAAAATCTTCTTATCGGTGAATTACCGAGGATATGCATGTTGGACTGGTTGCGTCAGCATCAATGCTCTGCTTCATCTTCTTGAACAAGTCATCAACATCAATTTCTTCAGACTGGGAATCCTCTGTAAATCAACAAACAGCGAAAAGCAAATACACACACCTCTTCTTTATCTTTCCAAACAATTTGTTTGCCGACAAGAAGACACTTAACATACATCAGAAGAACCAAAAGTATGCAAGCATACCAGCTTCAGCTCTTTGTAGCATCAAGCAGCCATCTTCACCCAATGTCACAATTACAAATTTGATGTTTGGAAGCTTCAGAAGTACAGAAACAAGAGCATCTGGGATTGAAGGGGACTCTGTCCATGCCTGGGCGACAATACATCTTTTGTCAATTTTGTCAAGCTCAACCTCTGAAAGGTTGGAAAGGATCAAAGATATCACGGGTAAAGCTAGGAGGTGAAGAATAACATTATTTACCTTTTTTTAGAAATAGTATTGAATTAAAATCGGGAAACAACAAATTTCACTCCTAGTAGAGCATATTAGCTACAGATACCAAGGAGACGAAGAAGCAATCTAAATCTAAAATTTTTACTCATTTACCTAGACCTTATTAGCAACTAAGATTTAGAAGCAGATCACCAGATATATAAATTGAAAAGACTGCAGCAAATGAATCATCTCATTGCAGTTTGCCAGCTTAGCTAACTTACCTGTGGAAATCTCGCTGAGCATACAACATAAGTTGCCAAGTTCAGAAGGTCATCTACCCTTTCTCTTTACTTTCTGCATCAATTACAATAGGTATATTCCTCCGATGTGCCTGCACTTGAAATCCAAAAGGCATGCAGTTTTTTCCATTTGGTTAAAAACATAAGTCTTCGAATAATTTGAACATAAATAAGAAAAAGAGTTAAGTACTCGGTATGTTGGATCTCAGACGAAATGAGCAATATGATCAGAAGCAGACAGTAAGATAGCAGATTCCGTGATTCCAATTTGCGAGACAAAGAAGACCAAGTTAAAATTACCTCTTGGGCCACAACTAAAGCAGAAAACAATTCAGTTTCTTGCAGTACTACATCAAAATAGACAAGTCTCGCATCATCCAGAGCCGAAGACAAGTTCGACTTGGATAGATCCTCAGGTATCATGGGCGGGTATCCTGGAGTGTAAATGCAAGTACGAGTTTTCCTGGGAGATTAAACAATATTAATCATGACCAGAGCCAACAGCTTCAATAGAACAAGTGCATAAAGGACAGCAATCCAATTGTATAATATTTATACTTCACTCATGCAATATGTGGTGGAGAAAAATATAGTTGAATACTTTGGAACCAATTCTGCCGTACATTTAGTCAAGTGCCAATTTTAGCACAGGAAAATTAGTGTAAATGAGGAATCCAATTAGGCACTCACGCTTGACTATCGACAATGACATAAGAGAATGTCGAGTGGCCCCCTTTGGAAACCTGAACCAAAATTATAGGTTGAAGCACATTAAATACTCCACTTGAGTTATATTTGATTTACTACATATTGGAAATAGTTTAGATTGTGATAAATTCAACAGATGCATGAAAGTACATCCATAATTATTCAAGAGAAACATGCAAGAACCTTCAAGTCTGAACTTTGCCAAACTCACCACCATAAACGATGTATCAACTCCATCAGCTTCCAGCTCTTCCAGTATTCGTTTTCCTTGAGAGTCATCCGCAATCTACAGCAAAAATGTTACAAAAATGTGAAGACTTTCAATGCATTATTGCAAAAGGGTTATGTGTTGAAAGGTGAAGGAATAAACTAGTTTCATAGAAACGACAATTATAGGTGACTCCTTAAGCAATAATCATGAATGATACAAAATACACAATCAGTCGGGTTGCACTTTAATAGATATGTATTTATTCCACGTTATGCAGATTTCAGAGGAACAGGAAGTAATATTAACAGTTGAATCTTGACCGCACATAATGTCAGACAAGTTTACTAGACAAGTTTATTCTGGTAGAGTTACATATTTGCTTTGGAATTAAAGGCTGACTTTCTCCAATGAGTCCAGATTAAAGGAACACAGAAGTCAAACAGCGCCATAGAGGCACAAAACACTCTCTAGAAATCATAGTGTCAGGAGGTAAATCGGTGTTTGTCAATTCCAATAGCAGGAAACAGGTTCAAAGGTTCAAGAAGCAAATTACAGCCAAGCTAAGATAGAACTTGGGTTCTTTAACAGTGCTATGACACGATATTGGAGTTCTTCATCTCATATCTAAAAGTTCCACCCTTATCCGTATGTGGCAAAACAATGTTTTCAGCGGGCAACAGAAAGGAATTCCTTTTCATTTTTTTCCCCAGAACAGAGGAATCTCCTAGGGCCAATGGCATATGGTTCGAAACTCGGTGGTAAATAATGGGCCCGCCCCTCAACCCTTCTGCATGTAAATACCACGTTTTCGACTGCGGCAGTGCTCAAACCCGCTACGTGCGCGTAACCAACACATTGCGCATTGCGCTCTTACCACTAGACCAAAGCCCACTTACGCGTTGAGCCAAGAAAGGATGCTTCTTTGAAGCTCTTATAACATAAAATAAAGTCTGATGAAAATAAGAAACTTACACAGCTAAACCTATACTTGAATAGTCAGAACAAAAAGAAGAGCACGAATTTGAGATAGTTTATACAGTTAATTGGTATTTATAAGCCTCAGAAATGTCAAACCTTTGATATAATTCTTGGAGATAGGCCTAAACGAGCTGCACAAGTCAAAGCGTTCCCTGCATTGCCACCTCCTTGAACCTAATAAAAAACACAACTTTCCTTTGAAATTTCAGCTGAAATTTTTTGAAAAGGACACACACTAACAATCACATACAAAATCAAGCACCTCAAAACTGGTGCTTCGAACCTTGTCATCAGGCTTAGGATAAGAATCAACAGCTGCTAGAAAATCCACAGCCGCCATTCCACAACCCAGCTGCTCAAAAAACGCAGAACAAATTCAATAGATATAGTAAATTCTATAACAGTTTCAGCATAATTTTTTTTGACATGTCAAAGGAGGAAGACCCACAACAGTGCGATTTTCTGGGGTTGACGGAGTTGACATTTTCAACCTGAATTTAATCAAATAAGATATTTATATGTGTTCAGTTTACTTTGCACAAAGAGAAAGCTAAAAGAAAGGTAATTATTTAAATGAGATTGAGGTACTTACCTAATAAAGGGAGACTTGCAGGTAAGATTATAGGGTGGAGGAATATGATAAAGAAGAGTTGACGGCGGTGATTGGAAGGAAAGTGGGGGAGAGCTGTATGACTGCAACCGAAACGTCGCCATTTTCTGGGAGATTATTAACTAAAGCAGCGATTTTGCGATGACACAGAGGAAATGAAGTTGATAACTCAGTTCCTCGGCGTAGGAGGTTTTTACCATCGGCTTTGTTGGTCAGACTGATAGGGAAGCAGGCAAAACCTTTTCTTTTTATTTCACAGAGAAACCAACATAAGCAAAATACAATAATCATATGTTATTTGGATATAAGAATTTTTCCATTTTTTTTTTTAATTTCTTTGCTTCTTTCCGAAATCAGTGTTTAACTATAAAATTTATATTTTTCACTTGAAAATGAATTTTAGAATTTTTCAAAAATTTAAAAAACTTCAAAAAATTATTTTTCAAAATTTTCACTCAAATCAATCATAAAACTTCAAAAACAACCCAAAATTATATTCATGTCCAAACACAACTCTAATTTCAAATATCATTTTCACTTAAAAAAAATTTTCACTTTTTTTTTAATTTTACAATTCTTATGTCCAAACGCCCACTAAACTCTCAACAATCACGCAAAACTAGGGTTATTGTTTTGGGAGATTAAGAAAATAATATCAAGATAAACTGTGAAATTATTTTATTTATTTTTGGTCGAAAGATAAGAAATTCATACATATTTTGATATTATTTTATACTTTTTTGCTTTATTTTATATGATGCAATTTGATTAGGTACAAAATTTAAATAACTATAAGGGGTTGTTTGGTATACAGACTAAATTATTCCGAGATTATAATTTTTGAATTAATTTTAGTCCACTTGGAAGGTGGAATAAAATAATTCAAATTTAGTGGGATAAGGCGAGATTAAGTATGAGACTAAATTTATACTATATTCAGGATTAATTTATATTGTCAATCAAATACAGTATAAGATTAACCTCATACCTAGTCCCACCATATCCCAGGATAAATATATACCCCGTCAATTAAATATAATATAAATTTTATCTCACATATAATCTTACCTTATCTCGCGCACCAAACGACCCTTAAGTTATCTCAATAAGAATAAAATAAATTAGATATTTTTTTAAACAAATTTAAAAATACATCAAATAAATGAGACAGAAAATACAATTTAATGTATTTACTATCTTTATTATGAGATAATAATATGAGAATTAGCTAATACTCATATAGAACAACCAAATGACAAAAATTAATTCTCTCAGTCATTTTAAAAAGGCCAAGGAAATGTGGTTCTGAAAAAGTTGGGAGTGGTAAACTAATAAGCTGTCCACCATCTCTGATCCAAGAGAATTTAGAGAGAAGATTTGAATCCAATGGAAACTGAAACCTACGTTAGACCCAACAAGTCAAAGAAGAAACAAAGATCTCCACTTTTAATCTTCCTTTTTCTCTTCACTCTAATTTTCCTCTTCTACTGCTTCAAAAACTTAATTTCCCCTTCTCTTCTTCCCCTTGCCCAAAAATCAGAAATACCCATTATACCCCGTCCCTCACAATGCAACCCCACAAATCGTCTGCAGGGAAAGTTCCTGTGGTACGCACCTCACAGTGGTTTCAGTAATCAGCTGGCTGAGTTCAAGAACGCTATTTTGATTGCTAAGATCCTGAATCGAACCCTAATTGTTCCTCCCATATTGGATCACCATGCTGTTGCGCTTGGTAGTTGTCCTAAATTTAGGGTTTTGAACCCTATTGAGTTGAGATACGCTGTTTGGAATCATAGTGTCCATCTATTGCGTGATTGCAGGTAATCTAGAAATCTGTCCCTGTTCTTTTTAGCTCAGAATATTGCATTATTTATGTTTGTTAATTTATCTGACTGAATTATGTAGAGATATTGATTTAAAGAAAGTTTTATGTTGCTATAAACCATTAAGGGTGAAATGAGAAATTTAAAGTTTAAAGGAAAAAGACAGCCCGGTGCACAAAACATCTTGCATTCAGGTAGGGTCCAGGGAAAGACAGCACCCCAAGGGTATGATGTTCACCCTACCTTAATGCAAACATTAGTAGCTGCTACCACGACTCGAACCCGTGACCTATAAGTTACGTGGAGACAACTTTACCGATGCTTCAAAACTCCCTTCGAGAAATTTAAAGTTAAATTGTATTTGAATATAAAAATGTGGCACATAAAATTCGACAGAGGGAGAATATGTGAAGCTATAGTTCAGTGGTTGTCAGGAGCTTTTTAGTTATATGTCAATGTAGGAATAAGGACTGCGTACGCTCAACCTCCCCAGACCCCACTTATGGGACTACAGTGCGTATGTTGTTGTTGCCAATGTAGGGATATATGTGGATATAGAAAATCTCTAATTCTTGAGAACCCATACTCAAGTGACAAATTATTAACGGAATACACGTGAACAGAGGGAGACCTAGTTGATTGATTGATTGAATGTGCTTAATGCTAGCATCTAAACTATGTGCTTAGACACAGTGACAAAAGTGTTTCTGTGAACTTTGTATGCATTGCAAACCACTCTTTTCTTTGTTATATTTCTGCTGCAGATTTAACTTGGACTTTATTAGTTACTCCCTCCGTTTCAATTTAGATGAGGTAATTTGACTTGGCACGGAGTTTAAGAAAAAAGAAAAAGTCATGTGAAACTTGTGATCTTAAGAGCTTAAGGGGTAAAAACTTTGTGGGGCCATGATATTTGTGTGGTTATAAAAGCTTCTCATTAAGGGTAAAATGGGTAAAATGAAGAGTTTAAAGTTGAATTATTTCCAAATTTAGAAATATGTCATTTATTTTGGAACAGACTAAAAAGGAAAGTACCTCATCTAATTTGAAACAAAGGGAGTATAAATTATTAGCTATTGAATTTCATTGTTTGCATTTTGATTTTTGACTGAAAAAAAGATACACATGCTTTCTTGGATGGAGTATTAGGGAGTTTATAATAAATTGCTTATTTTGCGTGTTGCAGATATGTATCCATGGCGGATATAGTTGACATTTTACCGCTTGTGTCTTATTCAACAGTGAGATTTGTTGATTTTCGAGCTTTTGTGTCCTTGTGGTGTGGTGTAAACTTGGATGATATTTGCTCTAAAGACCAAAATGCTCCATCTCCTTTATCTGAGAGACTTAGAGAATGCGGTTCTCTATTATCTGGTTATTATGGTAGTATAAGTGATTGTTTGACTGCTTTAGAAGATGACTGCAGAACGACAGTTTGGACATATCAAAAAGATGTTGAGTACGGGGCTTTAGACTCATTTCAACCTGATGATCAACTTAAGAAGAAAAAGAAGATTTCCTTTATTAGGAGAAGAAAAGATGTATATAAGGCTCTTGGTCCAGGTTCTGCAGCAGAATCAGCCACTATTTTGGCGTTTGGAAGCCTTTTTACTGCTCCTTATAAGGGATCTGAATCCCATATCGACATTCATGAAGCTCCTAATGATCCCATGATACAGACCTTAATCAAGAAGACTGAGTACCTTCCCTTTGTTCCTGAAATAATAAATGCTGGCAAGAAGTTTGCTCTTCAAACGATCAAGGGTCCCTTTCTTTGTGCACAGCTCAGGCTACTAGATGGACAATTCAAGAACCACCACGAAGCTACTTTTCTTGGTCTGAAGCAGAAGTTAGAATCTTTGAAGCAAACAGGACAGAAACCGATCCATGTATTTGTGATGACTGATCTCCCTGTGGATAATTGGACAGGAAGTTACTTAGGGAGCATAGCAAAAGATTCAGTTGGCTTTAAGCTGTTTGTTATTAGAGAAGAAGATGACTTGGTTCAAGAAACGGCTAAAGAAGTCATGGCTGCGGGGCATGGGCTAAAACTTGGTTCAATTTTACCGAGTTCAGCAGGGATTAACAAGCGTCACCATCCTCGATCTTTAACTGATGTTCTCTTATACATAGAGGAAACAGTCTGCAGCTGCGCTTCTCTTGGTTTTGTTGGCACTGCTGGGTCAACAATTGCCGAGAGCATAGAATTAATGAGAAAACATGGCAGTTGCTCTGGCTAAAATGCTGCTACTGCTGTTGGCTTCAAGCTACTAATGCTATTTTTCCAGCTTTTTGGTCTCCCCTTTGGCAGCTAGAATCCACTTATCACCTGAAATTCTTCCTTATGCCTGTCTAAACAAACTTGAAATTGCAAATTAGCAATGTCCTATTTGAATTCAAAGATGACGAGGCTGACAAATCTGAAGGATATTAGTGATCCTTACTACTGGGAAAGGGACTAGTGGATGAAGAATCTGCACAGCTTATTTCAAGGGATTGGAAGCACTGATGGGCGAATATTTTGTTAACAGAGCTTCAGTATATAATCTAATATAAATATTTTAAAAATCAGGGTAACAGCCTAATAGGGATCAAGATTTTGAGCCAACTACTATAGAGTAGAAACGTCAGATTTTTATCTGAACTCATTGTGTATTTCACAATAAACTTTCTCGCTGAGAAGTATGAATGATCAGCAAAGGTTCAGAGTTATTTGCTTCTGGAGAAAAGGGTAGTACTGAATACTGTTATATAGATTGAATCAGGTTGATATTTGTTACTCCTATCTTTTATTTGTCTATCCTTTTGGACCAGGGTTCAAACAGTACCAGAAGAAAAAAATGCTATGTGATTTCTTCCCATCAGCCTAAGATTTGGCCGATAGAGTTATCCAGTACCTTTGTTGGTAGGAATTAGCAGGTTGCGGTGTCCGGTAGCATAGTCGATTTGTGCACAAGTTGGGCTGGACACTATTGCTATAAATAAATAAAAAAGTCTTAGGTGGATGACATTCATATTTGTAACTACATGTATCACACCATACTGAATGATGGCATTTGGATGAGTCATGTTTCTGTTGGTGTTCTTTTTCCTCATCAAAGATAGATCAGGCATTTCGGTTTACCAAGCTCTCTTTTGGTTGAGAAGCAGGGCAACACAACTATTTTGCATGATGTGCTTACTGTTCAATATTCATCAAATAATCTATTTCCCAACCTTGGATTATAGCCATTGCTGTTTAAGTCTTGAAAAACAAAGGGTGAAAGTTGAAAGTGGAAGACTCCTTTAGAGGCTTCTTATTTCAACTGAAGTACACTATTGAACTAACGAAATGGGCATTGCGTTGGTTTTCTCTGCTGACTTCTAGGTGGGAACCTGAAGATGAAATATGACTCTTAAACTGTGGGCTGAAGCACAAATTAGTGGTTACAATAGATTATGGAGGTGGTTATTCAGTTATTCTTGTTTGCCAAATGTGTATTGAGATAATGCCGCTTTTGGATACATGTATTTGTCATGGCATTCAAGAAAATGACAAAAGAAAGCTATTTCCGTTAATATTTAGTTACATTTCTCATAGTATATGTGTACATTGCAACCCTTATTTTTATCTCTTTGGATGGGAACTCTCTATCATTTTGGGTAATTTGCACTATCTATTGACTTTCTTGGATGTGCTTCTTATTGTTACAAGAACAATAATTGATGTTGTCAATTATTTTGCCGATATTGGGCAGTGAGTTGAATTACGGTTGCTTTAACATCCACAAATTTTGTCGTGCATGTTAAATGGCATTTTGGTCCACATCTTCAGTGACTCCACCCATACCTTTGCTCAATTGACTCTTTACAAATTTAGTTTTAATTTTATGATCTTACTTATTTTTTGCACATGAAAAATTTACTTTTATACATAAGAGATATATATCTATTTAGTTCAAATGATAAGTACCTTGTAATATTTCGATCTAAATTTATTTTATTGACTAGTCATTTTAGTGAAAGAGTCGAAACATTAGGCGTTTACCTCGACTTAATTTCATAGATTCATAATTTAATGTTTACATAAATTGTTATCACGAGACTGTTTGACCAAAAAAATGCAACTTTTGGTTAAAATAATTTAATTTGTATGATGATTTGTTAAACCTAGTTAATAATAATATTTTTAGATGTGGGTTCCGAAAGAGTGAATAATATTAAATAGATCTGGTGGTAGATTGATAACGGTGTGCATTAGCTATCTCGAAAAGTATGGGCAATAATGTAGTAATAAATAACAGTAAATGACATTTAAGTAAATAGGAGAAGTGATTCACCCAATAAAGTATGAACTAGACGATTGTCCCTCCTGACAATGATGAATGACAGACAAATCCTAGAATGTTCGAGTTATTCTCGGATATGAGGGAAAAACAAAGAAAAATATGAATGAAAATCTTGATGGAAAGGTAGTGCTTGTATCTTAGTGAGAGAGAGAGAATCTTTTGTCAAAAATTTGTTCTTATCAAATGAATGTCACATGCCCCATATCATTGTCTCTTTTTCTATATATATGAGACATTTTCTTAATAACTCTAATACTACAAGTGCATAGAATATCCCCTAGAATATTCTTTTTAATATCCTATTTCGAAAACTAGCTGTTACAGCTTCGTCAACAGTGCTCGACCTCGACCATTGTTGACATCTCGACCACGAATGTCGCTGCTTCCTAGTCGACCTCGACTGATGACGACTCGAGGATTCTTCTTTAGTGTTATCTCATCTTAAATATTCTAGGGTAGATTTTGGCCCATACGGTTAGTCCCTCCGCTTATTGAGGCCGGCCTCATGCGGGCTTGATGAGAGGATTCTGTTTACTGTGGTCGAAACGAATGGACGAACTGACCGGGTCGTGATGATTGAGGCGAGTTGGCAGCGTGGCCCTTTGTGAACCGCAAATTTGGAGTTGTGCGGTCCATGAATCAGGGTGACTTCATGACGTTGTGCGTCATTATGACGTATTTTCCCGATGCGTTGCTTTGTTTCGCGTGCGTCTTTTGGTTGAATCTGCCGCTTCGATTACGGTGCCAGGTAATGATGAATCAATTTCTTGGTTTCGAAGCTTGAATTTCTATGTATAGGAGTGTGTGGGTATAATTTCAACCTTTGCGAAATCCTTGCACCAAAACTATGTATCTTGTTCTTCCTCCTCTATTGTTGTGCATTTTTTTCTCTTCCTGCTCCAACGATCTCTATTATTTTTTATTCTCCATTATTTGATACCTTCCTTTCTTTTGTTGAAAATATGTTTAACATACCTTCTGGGCCCCGTGAGGGAAGTGACCCGGTCCCTCTGCGATTTTCTTTCCTCCTCATGCAGAGAATGTTCCCACTGCCACAGAGGACAGAGGCTTCCCGACTGTGGAAGAGATAGTTCCTTGCAACCCCGATATCAGGTCCGATTTCTTGAAACTGCCTGAAGCCGAACCCCCAACCTTTAAATTGGCGATGAAAGAGACCGATTTGTCAGAGCTTAAAGCGAAGTATGGCCTTCTTGACCATGTCGAATTGATCTCGCCGGGTGGGATGTGGTGCAGCGCCACCGCCCTGGGTATTGCGCATTCTACGCCTACCCCTTTCATGTCGGCTATACTTTTCCTCTCCTCCCCCTGGCGGAGGAATTCTGTCACTTCTACGGCGTTTGCCCGGCTCAACTCTCGCTGTATGTTTACAAACTCATAAGGATGCTCACCAAGTTCGCTGAGTTGGCCGGGTTCGAGATCACACTCCGACATCTGATGCAAATGTTCGCCCCCGGCTTTTATAGGGGGACGATGCTGAATCTCCGCCACCGATGAGGCAAATGCCTGGTGGTGAAGATGGACGATAAGGCTAACCGCTAGTTCTGGCTCAACTTCTTCTTTGTTAGAACTGAAGACGTGGTAGCCAACGTCGACGACTTCCCTGAAGCTTGGAATTTCACTCGTAAGCGCCTCGCTCCCTTGCACGTAGGTATTTGGTTTACCTTGCTTAGTTGTGGATTCTGACCCCTCGTCCTTTTCTTATGCAGCCAAGACCTCACCTCCCCCTTTGATCGAGGACATTTCTGGTTGGGTCGGCCAGCTCCTCCCTCACATCGTGGGAATTCGCGAGTGGCTTCTTTAAAAGGTTTGGGCCGGCTCCCTCTTCGACTGGTAAGTTGCTTTTGTCTTTGTTTGTTGGTTATTTATCTTGTGTGATTGCTTTGGCTAACTCTCTTATCCTTTTGTACTTTCCCTAATTTCAACTAGGGGGTCCTCGAGGAGGTCGAGATCTCCCGCACCTGCGTTTCGTAAGACGAAAGCTGCTGCCTCTTCGGCTCCTGTCCCTTCTACGAACGCGGCTAATTCTGGTCATTCCTCGATCCCGCCTGCTATTGCTTTCGTGTTAACTCCTTATTTATCTATGGAGACTTCGGCAGTGGAAGCTTCGGCTTCTCCCTTATCTCGTCTCATAGACGAGGAGGAGGAGTCGTTGCCAGGTGATGGGGACCTGATGCCCTGTAAGAAGAGATCGGTGGACGTGGGCGGCGGGGTTGCCCGTGCTGTTGACTCGGTGATAAATGACTTCACGCTTTATGATACGGTGACTATCGTCATATAAGACGATGTCGGGCCGACATATGAGTTTCCGAGGTCGGCGGAGACCGACGAGGGTGTATCTTTCCCTTCTACAGAAACCGAAGGGCCAACCACTAGGACTTCTGATACTTCGCGGAAAGTGGGTCCAACAACCTCACAACCGGCTGATGATACTCTTTTGCCGGCCAATGAGAGAGGCAAAGGTGTTGCCGAAGACGGCTACGAGACTGGTTCAGAGATTGACACTGCAGAGCTGAGGATGATGAAGGAAAGTTTTACCTAGCTGGAGGTAAGACTGGAGGGATCTACGCGGACCATTGCGATCCCTATGGATCGTGATTTATTGAAGAATATAGAGAACACAGTCTATGCCCTCGGCCCCATTTGCTCCGACATGGAGGGCGAAACCTTCAAAGAGCTGGGCGATATTACTTTGTCGTGGAGCGTAGTGGGCCTTGCTTTCAGGGTAAGTATTTCAGGGCTTCATTTTTCGATCTGTTATGTTCAAAATATTTTGTTTAGTGCTTTGCCTTTGTTAGCGGGGGCATTCTCATTTTTGCTTTCCTTCTTTTTCTTTCTTCTTATGATTGCAGACGATGATCTTGGAGATTGAAAGCGCCCGAAGGGAGGAGAGGCGTAAGGCAATACTTTTGAGGTTGCAACATAAATATTTCGAGTACCGCCGCAAGTACCGGGAGTTTCACAGGTATTTTGGTGAGGGCGACAATTTGCAGACCCTTCGCGATGAATTGAAGAAAAAGGATGATGAGCTGGTGAGTGTTATTGAGAAGTGCAGTGTCCTTGAGGGGACGTTGAGAAGTAAGGAGGAAGAGCTCGAGGTCAGCAGAGCCGTGGAGGCCCAATGTGGTGACCTCCAGACGCAAGTGATCGAGTTGTATAGGCAATTGGAAGAGTGCCGCCTATAGATGGAAGTCCTTCATGGCGAGGTCGCCGAGAAATAGGACAAGCTTGAGAAGGCGGACTCTTCCCATTTGGAGGCTCGAAGAAAGTCGGAGATGTTAGAGTTGGCAAATAGGACTCTCCGGGCCGAGCGGGAGATTGACCAACCGTGGTGAAGGCCAAAGAATATGTATTGGAGGAGAGGATCGGAGAGATGGATAACTACAACTCCCTCCTCCAGGACCGGGTGGCTGCCTTAGAGGCTGAAAAGGCTCAATTGCTCGCCCAACCGTCATCTTCTTGCACTTCAAATTTCCCAAATGTTCCCCGGAACCCGTACGAGGAATAGATGGATTCATGTTGGAGCTCAGGTGGATGTTTGCCGCGATTTGTATAAGGTGGGGTCTGTGTTTGCGGCCGTCCTTGATGATGTTCGTGTTAAAGCCACGAGGCTTGGATTGCCTGTGGATATGATCCCGCCACGCCTGAAACTGGTGACGATGAAGGGGAGGGGGCGTGGACTAGCTTGAAGAGAAACCTGGTATGATGTTTCATACCCTGAGGGCGACGTGATGATGAAAGGGGAGATCGAGACGGCCCAGGTGGTCAGGGCGACGGTGTTGAAGGCCCTGATGGCGGCGACCAGTAGTTTTTCTCCTTTTTACTTTATTTTGTTGTAAGCTTTGTATTTTTGTTGGCGTCTTTACGAGCCTTTGTAAAAAAAGTTTAAGTATGAATATGGAATGCTCATATTATTTTCTGCATTTGTTTCCTTTTCTGTGGTTAGTTTTTCTATACTTGTGAGTTTTTTGCTTGTGTTTCTTGTTCGAGCGAGGTCGAACATATTTGAACTTAGTTGCGGCCGAGGGCCGGTAGATGTTAGTTCGAGCAAGGTCGAATACTTCCTGAGTTTAGTTATGGCTGAGGGCCGGTAGGTGTTAGTTCGAGCAAGGTCGAACATAATTGACTTTAATTATGGCTGAGGGCCGGTAGGTGTTGGTTCTAGTGAGGTCGAACATAGTCTAACTTAATTATGGTCGAGGGCCGATAGGTGTTAGCGCGAGCGAGGTCGAACATAACCTAAGTTAATTATGGCTGAGGGCCGGTAGGTGTTAGCTCGAGCGAGGTTGAACATAACCTAACTTAATTATGGCCGAGGGCTGGTAGGTGTTAGCTCTTGTGAGGTCGAACATAACCTAACTTAATTATGGTTGAGGGCTGATATGTGTTAGCTCAAGCGAGGTCGAACATAACCTAACTTAATTATGGGCGAGGGCCGGTAGGTGTTAGCTCGAGCGAGATCGAATATAACCTAACTTTGAGAGAAATGCGCTGGAAAGTGTAAAGTTTATTTTCTTGACATTGTTGCACTTATTACATACTTGGAGAAATTTACAGACTTTTGGTGTTGGCTGGCGTTCCAGTCCCAGTCCTGGTTTACCTTTTCCCTTCATTGGTCGATCTGGAGAGTAGTGAGAGTTCAAGAAATGAAATAGAAATCTGGACCTTGCTTTTGCGTACTTCGACTTGGGTGTTACCTCGTCGCCTCATTAAAAACCTCCTTGAGAAAACCCAATTAGGATAAAACTCAAGTGAGGGAAAAAATAGTACGACTTGAGGGGCACTCTTTCCTTTAGAAGTTGAAGTACCTGAGGTGGCTGATATTCCGGTTGTTCGGTAGTAGCTTTCCTTCCATTGTTTCTAGATGAAATGATCCTTTATTTGCTTTCGTTGTGATTTTGTACGGACCGTCCCAATTTGTTCCCAGCTTACCTTCCCTGGGATCTTTGCTTGTTTGGGTTTTAGATTTCAAAACGTAGTCTCCGATTTTGAGCGGCCTGACCTTTACTTTCTTGTTGTAATAATGCTCTGCTTACGATTTTTGGGCGATCATTCTTATATAAGCCATATTTTTTTGTTCGTCGAGTTCCTGTCTTCGGCCATCATCGTTGCTTGTGCCGCTCTCATGGGAATACCTTAGACTGGGCTCACCAACCTCGAGTGGTATTACTGCCTCGGTCTCATAGACCAAAGAGTAGGTGTCTCTCCTGTGCTCGTTTTTGGAGTTGTTCGATAAGCCCACAGTACTTCTGGTAATATTTCCGACCACAGTCCTTTGGCGTCTTCAAGATTTTTCTTCATGATGTTCAGTATCTGCTTGCCCATAGCCTGCGGGGTGGTATGGCGTCGAGAGTATCCTTTTGATATGCCATTTCTCAAAGAACTCGACGGTTTTCTTTCCCGTGAATTGGGGCCCGTTGTCGCAGCTCATCTCTTTGGGGAGCCGAACCGACATATGATGTTCCTTCATATAAAGGTGATTACTTCCCATTCTCGTATTTGAGCGAATGCTCCTGTTTCCACTCACTTAGAGAAGTAGTTAGTTAAAACCAAAAGGAATCGTACGTTACCTCGTCCTGCCGGGAGGGGGCCTACGATGTCCATTCCCCATTTGATAAATGGCTAAGGTGAGGTGACCGGGTGGAGTTGATCGCCCTCCTAGTGAGGCGTACTTTTGGCATTGCTCACTTCTTTTTACGAAGTTCGCAGCCTCCTTTTTCATGGTGGGCCAGTAGTATCCTGCCCATATGAAGCATCTGACCAGAGCCCGATTTTCGGAGTGAGCTCCACAATGGCCCTCGTGGACCTTTTTTAAGGACGTGTCGAGTTTGATTTGTGCTCAAGTATTTTTCCACAGGGCCGCTGTAAGTTCTCTTATATAGGTCGGTGTGGATGATACTGTATCTGGTTGCTTGCATTCTTAGTTTCTTGGCCTTTTTTATCATCTAGGAGTATGCCATCCTAGAAGTATGTAATAATACGATTGCGCCACTCCCAAGTTAAGTTTATGGTTCTTACCTTGACTTGGTCTAGCGATGAGTTGAGGAGGTGGACCACACTGTCTCCGACTGTAATATTTTTGGCCGCTGTGGCTAGCTTAGCGAGGCCGTCAACCTCAGCGTTCTGTGGTCGTGGAATTTGGTCGAGTTGACATTTGTCGAACTCGGGCAGTAGCTTGAAAATTTTGGTTTGATACTTTTGCAATCTTTGTTCCTTGATTTGGAAAGTCCCTATGACTTGGTTGACTACAAGTAGTGTAGTTTTAACCGTTCCGCCCCATACTTCAGTGCTAGCCTCAAACCTGCAATTACAACCTCATACTCGGCCTCGTTGTTAGTCATATCCGGGCACCTTATGGACTAGCGTATTACTTCACCAGTCGGGACTTTTAGTACTAGTCCCAGTCCAGACCCTGACGCGTTAGACGCGCCATCGGTGTACAGGACCCAGAGGTCTTGTGTTTGGGGGGAAGGGTGGGCGGCTTCTCTTTCAACTTCGGGCATTACTTTTGCGTTGAAATCGGCGACAAAGTCAGTGAGCACTTGTGACTTTATCGCTGTTCGTGGCTGGTACGTGATATCGTGCTCGCTCAGTTCAATGGCCCATTTGGCCAGCCTTCCAGATAGCTCGAGTTTATGCAAAATACTTCTTAGGGGGAAAGTTGTGACGACCAAGATGGGGTGGCATTGGAAAAACGGTCCAAGCTTTCGTGAAGCTACGACTATGGCCAGAGCCAGTTTTTCGAGGTGAGGGTACCATGTCTCGGCGTCGACTAATGTTTTACTAATATAATAGATGGGGGATTGCCTACTTTTATTTTCTCAATCCAGGACTGCGCTCACAGCTACTTCAGATACAGCAAGGTAAACGAGGAGATGTTCCCCTGGCTCCAATTTCAAAAGCAATGGTGGCGAAAACAAGTATTCTTTTCATTCCTTCAGGGCTTGGACGCACTCAGAAATCCATTGGGGGACGTTATCCTTCTTAAGCACGCGAAAAATCTGTGACACCTATTCGATGATCGTGAAATAAACCTTGATAGGGCGGCGATACGACCAATCAACATTTGAACCTACTTTTTGGTGGTCAAGTGTTCCGGTATCCCCTTGATGGATTTTATTTGATCAGGATTCACCTCGATCTCTCGATGTGATACCAGGAAACCCAAAACTTTTCCTGAGGTCACACCAAACGCATACTTTTCGGGGTTCAATTTCATTCCATATCGTCTGAGTATGTCGAAGGTTTCTCTCAGATGGTTGATGTGATCTTCTTTCCTTTTGGACTTGACCAGCATGTCATCTATATAGACTTCCATTGTTTTGCCGAGCTGGTCATTGAACATCCTCGTCACCAACCTTTGGTAAGTTGTCCCTGCATTCTTTAGCCCGAAGGGCATGACCCTGTAGCAGTACGTCCTCTGATGGGTGATGAATGTGGTTTTTTCCTGATCCTCTTCTTCCATAAGGATTTGATTATAACCTGAAAAAGAGTCCAAGAAGCTCAGTAATTCATGCCCGGCCGTTGCGTCGATGAGTTGGTTGATATGGGGCAATAGAAACGAATCCTTGGGGCATGTTTTGTTCAAATCTGTGAAATCCACGCATATCCTCCATTTTCCATTCTTTTTTTTCACCATGACTACATTGGCGACCCACTGGGGGGTACTTCGACTCCTTGATGGAGCCATTTCCCAATAGTTTTTCCACATCTTCACGTTTCGCGTCATTAATTGTGGAATTGAACTTAAGCCTGACCTGTCTTACTGGAGGTGGAATGGATCAACGTTTAGTTTGTACGTGGCGATTTCCTTTGGGATACCTAGAATTTCTACATGGCTGAAAGCAAACAAATATGCATTAGTTTTTATGAATTGACTGAATTTACATGGGTCTTGTAGCTTGCAACCGATATAGGCCTTTTTGTTGTGGTCGTTGAAGTCTAATTGAACGGGGTCGAGGTCTTCTGTGGTCGACCCTGCGGCTTGGACTACGTCGGGATCTCGGATACCTTTTACGACCTCGTTATGTCCCGACCTTGACCCTGCTGATTGCTATGCATTTTTTTCTTTGTCATTCCTTTGTTTAGAGGTTGTGCTGTCTAAAGCAATGTGGTAGCATTCCCGGGATGTACGTTGCTCTCCTCATATGCTGAATATCCCCCATGGAGTTGGAAATTTGATGACTTGGTATAAGCTGGAGGGGACGACCTTCATGGGGTGTATCCACGGTTGACCTAGTATGGAATTGTACGTAGTGTCTTGGTTTATGATGTGGAATGTTGTTTCTAGAGTTACGCCGCCGGCCATAACCGGGAGAGTAATTTCTCTGGATGTCCGTTTAACTGCATTGTTAAAACCAGTTTGTGTGATGCAGCGCGACACTATCCTACCCTCGAACTTCATTTGGGTAAGTACTCGGGGATGGATGATACACGCGCCACTTCCATCAACAATCATAATATGTTTAACATCAGAATCCGAAATTCGCAGAGTAATGACGATAGCGTCATGATGAGGGAAGACCAAACTATCAACATCTAACTCGTCGAAGATGATACTTTCTTCAAGCTCGTCGTACTGTTCGTGAGTGATGAATCGATTGAGTTTGTGTGTAGTGGTGAACTTCACGCTGTTGATGGAGGCGTCGTCTCCAATGATCATGTTGATGGTACGGGCGATTTAGGTGGCCCTTGATGTTCGTGCCCTCTGGCGAAATTAGTTCTTCCCTTTTCGTTTAGCAGCTCTTTAAGATATCCTTGACGTAGCATATTCACGACCTCCTTCCTCAAGGCGATGCAGTCTTCCGTTTTGTGCCCTCGTTCTTGGTGGAACTCACAGAAGCGTCGGACTTTCTAGTATTAGGGTTTGATCTCATCTTCGACGGCCACTTCACTTTTGGTCCAAGCTTCTCTAGGGCGTAGACTATCTCTGTGGGTGACACACAAAAATTATGAGCAGAAAGTAAGGGGGCATACCTCGGTCGTTCCGATGAGTTACCGTCCTGGGTCTAGATAGACCTTCTTCGTAGCGGGGAGAGGAGGCGCTCGCCGTCCTGATGTATGGTTGGTGCCATTTAGGGCTGCTTATCGGGCGGATCGGGCGGTTATTTACTCTTAACAGTTCAGCTTATCGGTTATCGACTTTTAAATGTATCAATCCGCTAGCCACCTGATAAGATATCGGGCGGATTAGTATAGATGTAACTATTATCAGACGGTTATTGGGCGGTTTATCGGCCTATTTGAATATGTATTACAGAGGCCTATTTTGGATCTTCGTGTTACTAGTAAATACCAGCAAAAAGCCAGTTTACTTGCTCATTTCAGTCATTCTTTAGTTGTCTCTCAAGGCACCTGGTTCCAGTGATTAGATTTTCTATATTACTTTATTTTGCCTTGTGCATTTTGTAGGTTGCCTTCAAAACGAAAGTATTCCAGCCAAACATCAATAGTAATAGTAGTATTTGTCTTGACATCCTAAAAGAACAATAGAGCCCCGCCCTTACTGTATCCAAGGTAAAGTATTACATATGGATAAGTGGAAGGAATATTATACATACATACATACATACATACATACATATATATATATATATATATATATATATATACATATATATATATATATGTATGTATATAAATATAAAAATTCTTAACCGGTTAACGGTTTATCCGATAAGAAAATTGAATAATCTGCCCCTAAACCGATAAGTCCTTAATAATAAAATTTTAATCTATTCACCACCCGTTAATCTGATAACCCAATACCAATAAGCCATTAAGCCACTTTTGGAGTTCGGTTTTCAGTTTCATTTTGGTTTTGAACATCCCTAGTGTCGTTCCTTATTAGGCCGTGGGATCGGGTGATCTCTTTTGGTGTTGTCTCTTCGATCTTTTCTTGACTCCGCTTGTACTGAGGTTAACTGGTGGGTCGGCCCGTTGAGGTCGTCTTTATTTGTATGGACTTCGGGGAAATAAGCATTGTGGATCTCATCCTAAGTGGTGGGGGATACTTCATCAATCGGCTTAACAGTTTCCTTATTGCTCTTGAGCCGTCCCTGCTCAACCCGTTCTGAAAGGCTGCGACCGCCATCCCTTCAGACACGTTTGGCAAAGTCATCCTTACTCTGTTGAACCAGGCGAGGAAGTCCCTTAATCCCTCTCCTAGTGATTTCTTGATCGCAAATATGTTGTTCACTCTAGCCTCGGCCTTTTTGGCTCCCGCGTGGGCCATTACAAACTTGTCAACCATTTCTTCAAAAGTTTCGATGGATCGTGCCAGTAGCTAAGAATACCATGTAATGCTCCTCCAGTGAGGGTTTCTCCAAACTTTTTCAGCAAAATGGAAGACACATGTTCCTTGGCGAGGTCGTTGCCTTTTACGGCAGTGACGTAATGAGTCACATAATCTTCGGGGTCAGTTGTGCCGTCATATATCTCGAGGTAAGGCGGCGTTTTAAAAGTTTTTGGTATAGCATGTGGGGCTGCATCATCACTGTACGGCTGTTCGACAAACCGGCTGGCGTCTCTCTTTGGCAACAGCTTGGGGGCGCCTGGTATTTTATCGACCCTTTCCTGGTGTTCTTTCAAATGATCTCGGAGTACTTTGTTCTCATTCTCCATTTCCTCATCCTTTTCAAAATGGCTGCGAGGGCGTTGTCACCTGCACTATTAGTGATATTGTGAGTAATACCTGTCGTTGGAGGAGGAGGGAGTTGGTTGAACTGTTCGTCTGCTGGCTGCATAGTGCAAGTCTTTGCGTTTTCTGTAGCCGCGTCCCGGACGGGCTTGTTGAGAATGCTGGTTAGCGTGTCAGTTAGCCATGCTTCGAGGAGCTTTTTTACAGCTGGGGGCGTCTCCTCCCCCACAGATGTAGAGGCTCCCTTACCAAGAGATTTTGTGATGCTGCAGTGAGGAGGCGGTGACCCATCTAGTCTAGGGGAGGCATTGGGCGTTGCGTCTTCGTTTGCCGTTTCACAGCTTTCGTTAATGATATTCATGAGGTTAATTGGAAGGTCACTTATTATTTTCGTCCTTTCTTCTCAGTTACCTGCCATGTTGGGATTTTGTACGTACAAGGAAAGGAGATCTTGTTTTTGTTTTTGCTTTTTTTTTTTTTTGTGACCCGTGTTGGCTGTAGATCTAGAAGTAACTAAAAGCTTAACTAAGAAATCCCCACAAACGGCGTCAAATTGTTTGACCCAAAAAATGAAACTTTTGGTTAAAATAATTTAATTTGTATGATAATGGGCTAACCTAGTTAATAATAATATTTCGAGATGTGGGTTCCAAAAGAGTGAATAATATTAAACAGATCTAGTGGTAGATTAATAACATTATGCCTTAACTATCTTGAAAAGTATGAGCAATACTGTAGCAATAAATAGCAATAAATAACAGTAAATGACATTTAAGTAAATAGGAGAAGTGATTCACCCAATAAAGGATGAACTAGACGATTGTCCCTCCTGACAATAATTAGTGACAGACAAATTCTAGAATGTTTAAGTTATTCTATGATCTGATGGAAAAGCAAGGAATAATATGAACGAGAATTCTTGATGAAAATGTAGTGTTTGTATCTTAGTGAGAGAGAGAGAGAATCTTTTGTCAAAAATTTATTCTTATCAAATGAATGTCACATGTCCCATATCATTGTCACTTTTTCTATTTATATGAGACATTTTCCTGATAAATCATAATAGTACAAGTGTAGAGAATATCTATTAGAATATTCTCTTTAATATCGTATTTCTTAAACTAGCCGTTACAGCTTCGTCAACGGTGCTCGACCTTGACCATTGTTGACATTTCGACCACGAATCTCGTTGTTTTCTAGTCGACCTTGACTGATGACCACTCGGGGACTTTTTCTTTAGTGTTATCTTATCTTAAATATTCTAGGACAAATTTTGACCCAAACAGAGACCATAATTGATTAATACATACTTTCATCTTTATTTATCAATTAATTTTGGTATATAATTTATTTAGTGTGAACATAATGTGCGAGCAAGTTTTTATGAAAATAGAGACACAGTACTTGTCTTTGTTCAAAACATCAAATAGGAAAAGGAGAGATTGGTCAAAATATCAAATAGGAAAGAGGAAGGCACCGTCCAGAAATTAAAGGACTGTTAGTTTTGAACCTTAATAGGTGTTTAGGTTAGTAAGCCCTTTAAAATATCAAGGACATCTTGGCTAATTGTATATAACTTAAATCCATATAATAGTGATTGAACCTAAACTTTTTCTTTGGCTCTCAGATCATTTAGAGTAATAAACTCTTACGAATAATGATTCAAGTCAATATACTCTGTTGTTTTTATTCTTAATATATTTTTGGTTAAGATTAGTAACGAAAACCCACGTTAAACCATTTTGTGTTTTTTTGTCC
>MCJB01045870.1:49323-75462 GCA_002018475.1 Nicotiana obtusifolia
CCCCCCCCCCCCCCCCCCCACAAATATTGTATTATTTTGTTGACTTGACCAATAGTGGAGCTATTGGTTTCTCTCTATTTCACTCGAAGCAACAAATTTAATTGCGCCCCAGATTTGTTAGTTTATTAGACCGTTAATTTCCTATTTTCTTTAGAAATGTTAAAAGAGTTATTTCCGCATGAAGGATATTCGTCTTGAGCCTCCAATTAATATAAATTCGCATTATGTAAGAACTATTAAAAGAAATATTTTTTCTACCATAATCTTTTATAATGGATTTCGCATGAATCGCTGATAATTTGGGAATAGTACTGATAAATTATTGTTTACCAAGTAATCACAAAGTTGGAAAAATGGCTTTAACTAAATTCAGGAATAAAAAATAAAATAATCAGCTTATTATAATGAATACGGGAGAGTAAGGACGCCTAATTGAGCGAAAATAACGATAAGACCCTTAAATTAAAAACTCATGACAATATAATTTAATTTTGATCTGCGGACCACTGGGTCTATATATAATGGTCAACCAACTTTAAAATTTTGTTAAATTAAATAACGACACTTAAATATGTAACTACCTAATTATAAAAATTGATCAAATATTGGTTCTTTTCAATCTCTCTATCTAATGTAGTATGTTAGTAATCTCGGGTAAACTATAATAAACATTCTGTTTCAGTTACATGCTAATTAGGATTAATGTTATCCTTTTTCTTTTATTGAAAGGAAACAAATCAATTAATTCGTAACCAAGAGAGAAACAAATTAATAACCTCTAATATAACATGCCCATCAATGAATTCTTTTCAAAATATAAGTAACAGAACAATGAATATGCAGCACATCTAATTGTTTTCTAAAATATAAACCTCTTTAAAGGTTTTATAGAATATATGGAATATGGATGGTCCCTATAATATTGTATTCAACGAGATGAATTACAAAAATAAAAATAAAAAATCAGGAGCATTGATTTAAAAAAACAATTAAACCAAATTTTCGACATTTGGACAATATATTTAAGTTTGAAAAGAAATATTTAAAGTGAAATTGAAAAAGAATAATTTAGAAATTAAAATAATGTTCGATAATTCTTTTTTTTTTGACATATATTTTATTTCAACGAAGATTAAATAAATACTATTATTATACGAGAATAATATTTTTCCACTTAAAATACTCCACAAAAAGATTTTTGATTACTTTACTACTATTGTAAATATTAAATTTTTTGAATTAAACGTTAAACTAGTATAATAAAACATATTGAATACTCTATTATTTTCGGTCGTCAAACAAATCACACCTTTTTTTTTTTTCTGGAATAAATCAAAGCTAACGAACTTTTTGAAAAAAATATGAAAAAGCATATATACTGGAAACAAAACTACAGTCAAAATATGATTATGCCTGCATAAGCACCTACTACAACTACTACTGCTATAAATAGCGCGCACACAGAAATCGTTTCTTGGAAAGCTCGAACGTGGTCAATCCTTATCCTTTTTTTTTTTTGTTTCTCCTCGTTTTCTTCAATAATCGAATTGGGGTATTTGTTAAAACAACCAAATATTGGATTTTTTTTCATTCTGTGCAATAATTTTTGGGTTTTGATCTGAGAGGAAAAGATGGAGGGTGTTGATTACTTGGCTGATGAGAGGAAAAAAGCTGAGTTTGATGTGAATGGGATGAAGATTGTTTGGGCTGGTTCTCGCCATAATTTTGAATTATCAGATCGTATCTCCAAGCTTGTTGCTAATGATCCTGTAATTCCCTTTTCCTTTTCTTTTTCTTGTAAATTTTTTAATTTTTGTTTGACCCCTTTTTGTTGGCTAATCGTTTTGGATATGGCTGTCGGTGGATATGAATCACGGTTTTGTTTCTTTATAACTGATGATTACAGCATTTCTTTTTTGTTTATTTGTTTGTTGGTTATATGGGTGTTTGATGCTTTTTTTTTTTTTTTTTGGTGAATGAAGATGGTGATGCTGGAGAGAAAATCCTTTTTGTGCTCATTCACTGTGTTTTAAGAGAAAAAGATTTGATTTTGATAAGTTTTAGGAAGCCAGTCCGGTAGATACTTATCCCCATCGGGTGTTTACACCAAACCAGTTCAACTTATCATGGTTAAGTGGTCTAATGAAGTAAAAATATGCATTAATTAACCACGGTTAAGTGATAGAAGTGAATGTGCAAACACATGTCATGTTTCTAATTGCATGTAAACAGCTGGTGCGGGTAAATTTTTTACCAAGCCAGTAATGTGTTTGATTTAACTGAGATAAACGGATGATTACAGTATTTCTTTTTTGTTTGTTTATTCGGGTGTTTGATGTTTTCTTTTATGTGTGTGAATGGATATGGTAATGATGAGGGAAAAAAAACTTTTTGTGCTCAGTCACTGCGTTTTAAGAGAGAAAGATTTGATTTTGATAGGTTTTGGGAAGCCAGTAATATGTTTGGTTTAACTGATATAAACTGACCACTTTCTGTATTGAATTTTGATCAAACATTATTTAGTAGGCTAAAATTTTATTGAAGTGGTGTGGATGAATCATTGTTTGGTGTTAGAATTGCTCTGAAGTTATGAGGAAACAAAAAATGTAAAACCGACGGAGCAAGTGCATTAGAATTTTTTTGTAGGGACTAGTTTCTAGTGTTTGGATAAATGCTAGGGAGTAGGGTCTAGTGTTTGGATAAATGGTAAGTGCTAACATGTATTTGAACTTTAGGATGATTTAGTTAGTAAGTAAAACGTTAGCCAGAAATGCTACCATGTTTTTGTGAACGGATATGCTGTCTGATGCCTTCTGTTATTAGTGTTTGAGAACTAGGATTGTGATGCTGAAAAGCTACTTCTTTTAGGAGTAAAATTTTTTCCCTTTTTTTGCCAGCCAAAGCAACTGTCTTTTTATACTCATTCAAATGCGATTTGGTTTTAAATTTCCATTTTGATCCATTATTCGTTGTATTATTTGCTTACACTGTCTTATTACATTGTTGTTGCTATTGTTTCTCTATTGCTCCATTTCTTTTACGTTCTTGAGCCGAGGGTCTTTTGGAAACAGCCTCTCTACCTTCATAGGTAGGGGTAAGGTCTGCGTACACACTACACTCCCGTCTACCTTCGTAAGTAGAGGTAAGGTCTGCGTACACACTACACTCCCCAGACCCCACTTGTGGGATTCCACTGGGTTGCTGTTGTTGTTGTTGTTAACGTACCACTGGTGCGTGTGATTGAGCCGGTGAATGTTTTGGTTGGAAAATTGATCAAAAACTTTGTAGTGCATAATTTTTGAATGACTTGACTTTGACAGGAGGAGATTATGTTGTTTGGCGCATGTCATTTGTTTGGGGTTGGGGAGGGAGATTATGAAGGAGGGTATTGTCTTGTTTGACTATGTTATTTGCTTCTGCTTTGTTACTATTTTGCATGTTCTTAATCTTTACCGAGTGTCATTGTGGGATATAGGGCTTCAGTAAGGAAGGCAGAACTATGCTTCCCAGGAAAGAACTATTTAAAAACACGCTAAGAAAGGCGGCATATGCATGGAAACGGATCATTGAACTTCGTCTTTCTGGTATGACTTTGTTTTACTTTTTAATCCTTATCATATGTTTTCTGTCAACGAAGAGCTGTCTTATTAAGTGCATGCTGATTACCTTGAATTTTTGTTTCTGCAGAAGAAGAAGCAGCTAGATTAAGGCATTTTGTAGATGAGCCTGCCTTTACCGATCTTCATTGGGTAACATCTTGTTTGGATTTTGCTTTTGCCTATGTTAAATTCTTGCGACGCTACTGCTTATATTGAGTATATACATGCATAATGCGCTTGACGATTTTTGAAAAGAAACACTAATGTTAAAGTCGGTGCTCTTGCCTTTTCCCCTTTCTATTTTCAATTGCTTTAAGCCCTTGGATTGTGGCTCACCTGCCACCATTTTTCTCTGTTAGGGAATGTTTATACCGGCCATAAAAGGACAGGGCACAGATGAACAGCAGAAAAGGTGGTTGCCATTGGCCTATAAGATGCAAATAATTGGGTGCTACGCTCAAACTGAACTTGGACATGGGTCCAATGTGCAAGGCCTTGAGACCACTGCCACATTTGATCCTCAAACAGATGAATTTGTCATTCATAGTCCTACATTGACATCAAGCAAGGTGAGAATTATCCACTACTTGCTTTTCTGTGTTTTGTTTTTGCAAAACAACTCTCCATTTTTAACATTTTGAGGAGTGTGATGCTCAAAGTATATGATACTCTTTTATGCAAGATATGCCTCCTATACAGCATCTTTTGCTTGTATCAGTTCAATGTGCTATTCTGAAATGGCTGTAATTTTTTCTTTCTTAATTTGCTACTACCACCAAGATTGAAATGGCTGTATTAGCTTTATTATTTGCTGACCTATTACAATATGCTTATTTCATTAATGATTAGTGGATTTCTCTGATCTCTGGCTTTTTACAATTTGGAATAGTGGTGGCCTGGTGGATTGGGTAAAGTCTCTACCCATGCTGTTGTGTACGCTCGTCTTATAACAAATGGTAAAGACTATGGGATTAATGGTAAGTCAATGATTCTCATGTCACAAGATGGTGTAGTGCATTTTAAATTATCAGGAAAGTTGCACTTACATTTTATTGACTAATTCATATTTTAGGTTTTATTGTCCAACTACGAAGCTTGGAGGACCACAAACCTCTTCCTGGTGTTACTGTTGGAGACATTGGAATGAAATTTGGAAACGGGGCATATAATACTATGGATAATGGGGTATTAAGATTTGATCATGTGCGCATTCCAAGAGATCAAATGCTGATGAGGTTTGTTCTTTACCTTTTTCTGGTATTCAAGTTTCAGCTTCTCGTGTTTAAGTAGTCTTACAAGTAGCAAGTCTGGAAAGGTTTACCAGGAGCAAGAATAATAAGCTTTAACTGTTAGGAAACTTTGGAATTTCTGGCCTCTAATTAAGTGAAATGATAGTTACACTGTTCAAAACATTACTAGGCTAGTCTTACAAATAGCAAGTCTGGAAAGGTTTACCAGGAGCAAGAACAATAAACTTTAACTGTTAGGAAACTCTGGAATTTCTGGCCTCTAATTAAGTGAAATGATAGTTACAATGTTCAAAACATTACTAGGCTGAACCCCGTTAATACACGAGCATAATAACTGCCATTACCGAACCTAAAAATAGAACTCTTTTCTGAATCAGTGATTTTGGTATCATAATTTTTGGCTCATTACCATACTATATTACGTGGTAGTTATTATATTTGCTCCTAAAATTTCAGGGTTTCACAAGTTACAAGAGAAGGAAAATATGTCCAATCTGATGTTCCCCGACAACTTCTTTACGGGACCATGGTATATGTTCGGCAAACAATTGTATCAGATGCTTCAAATGCTTTGTCTCGGGCTGTGTGTATTGCAACCAGATACAGTGCCGTTCGTAGACAATTTGGTTCTCAGAATGGTGGACAAGAAATTCAGGTAATTGGAAGCAAATCCTGTCAGTAGTAAAGTAGATGATCATTTGTAATGACTGGGTTCTGATCTTTCACTCATTGCATGCCATTTTATAGCATACTCATGTTGGTGGGGGCAATTAATTATGCAAAAGAGGTGGACATTTTTGTTATTTTTGATTTTAAAATGTTCTTTGTGTTTCATGAAATGTATTTGCTTATTCAAAAGTGAAATCCATACCAAACAACTTCCCATACCAGTGCCACTAACTCGGCAAGCACAAATCCAACATCTGTATTAATTAAGGGCAATCTCTAGTCTCATATTATTTGAGTGGAGAGAGTGAGTTTTGACGTCTGCATATTAGTTTATAAAGGGGGTGGGTGGAAGGACTTGCACTTTTCTCTTTTCATTATCCCTGTAGAATTAGCCATTAATCCCTTACAAAAATCCCCAATAACCCAACCTATATTGGATTAAATGCCTGCCCAAAAGAGATTTACCATGGTCAATTATCTCGGTGGTATCTTCAAAAAATTTAACTGGCAAGGGAAGGGGGGAGTCTGATAATGTTTTTCTGTGGTAGATATCAACGAGATCCTACGCGGTAGCAATTCGAAGATAACTGTGATTCGGAAAGCGAGCATAAGATTTTTCTGGCAACTTTTGTGATGATCAACAATTAAAAGTATGCGCATCTTTGGGTTGACTTAAAATCATTAAACAGGTGATATTTATGCCAAAACATCTCCCAGCAAAGCCAATTGCTGTACTCCAACATTTTCGACGACAAATTTTGCGTACTTGGAATCTTATGGCTTTAAATAATTTATGTTCATTAACTTTATCAAAGAAAAATAATAATTTATCTTCATTAAACATCGTGACTCAGAAAAAAGAATATTTATGCTAACTGAGTCTCTGATATTTTTGGTGCATCAAGACTACTAAATCTTTCTGCTACGTGTATCGTCATACTTAGCACAAGTGTTCATATATTTATGTTTTTTGCAGTCGAGTAATATTGTCGGGTGACTGCACATAGTCATCGTTTATCAGCTTGAGAGTTGTAACTAATGCTCTAACTGCATGCTTTTATGCAGGTGATTGACTATAAAACTCAGCAAAACAGGCTCTTTCCCTTGTTGGCTTCTGCATATGCCTTCAGATTTGTTGGGGAGTGGCTGAAATGGTTGTACACTGATGTGACCCAAAGACTGCAAGCGAATGATTTCTCAACATTGCCTGAGGCGCACGCATGTACGGCGGGATTGAAGTCTTTGACAACCACTGCCACTGCTGTAAGTAGTGACAACAACTTTGATTGTCCACCTACCTTGCGCTTTACAATCTTTGATTGACGCTGTCATCCTTGTCTGGGGCTTTTGGGTCATATTTCCAAGTCTTTTACAAGAATTATGTACAAGGGAGATGTTAGTTTCTGTTGAGAGCGAAATTCTATAATATACATGTGCAGAGAACATATTCAGAAAAAGATATATGGCTGAACACATCTTTAAGTTTTGCCTGTCATACAGTGTTCGTTCTTACTTGTGGGCATTGAAATCTAATATTTTGCTGATTAAGATGCTGTGATGATTGAGCTGTCCGCTATAATGTAGTCTCCTAAACAATCCTCATTTTTATTGGGATAAGAGACTAGCAAGCAGGTCTTCTTCAATTGGATTGGACTGGCTTATTTAACCGTTAACGTTCTCTTGGATGTACCTTGGGATTTTTTTTTTTTTGTGGACCTGATCTTTTCTTCAGATTCAAGAAAACCTGTTGCTTATTTAAGAAAAAAAAGAAAAGAAAAGAACTTTTCTCTAATTGTTTACTTGAATCCATTGTCATGCCATTCAACATAACGTGCTTCTTGCCTCATTGCAATTTTATTCCAGGATGGAATTGAAGAATGCCGAAAGTTATGTGGAGGTCATGGATATCTATGTAGCAGTGGACTCCCAGAGTTATTTGCCGTTTATGTCCCTGCCTGTACATACGAAGGAGATAACACCGTGCTACTACTACAGGTAAACTAATTGTTTGTTGAAGGTTGACATGCCAGTTCTAAGTTTTTCTTTAAAGGGTTTGTGTGGACTTAGAGATCCTTTCTCAACTTGTCCAGTGGTGGTAATTTAAGCCTGTCAAAAAAATTTAATTATTGAACGTAGTAATTCGTTTTTTATAGAAATTTTCTATGCTTCAGTTTGTCATCGTCTTTTAAAAAAAAAAAATGAAATTTCTAGCAGCTAAACATATTGGTGCTGGATTTAACACTTTTGAGTTAATCTTTTGTTGTATAAAATAAGAGAACCATCAAATGAGAAGTATTGAGAAATTTCTGGAAAATGTGGATTCTTACTTAAAGAGTTTTCTCGAACCTCCATACCTCCCTCTCTATCAAGGTCTTTTAGAAGTTATAGACATTCTATAATTTAGTTTATCGATGATTGGAACTCGAAAGTGAGCAGACTCTGAACCAAGGTACATTTTGTCACTTCATGAAAAACAGAGATCATTTGGTAACTGAGAGGAGACGAAGATAACTTTTTGGAATAGAGGAAGTAGGTAAGAATGAGTTGATGATAGAATGTTAATTTTTCTAAAATTCCTTGTTAAAAAAAGTAAGTTTTCCTAAAATTAATGGATGAATGAAGTGTCTATAGGATCGGTGGTTGATCAATCTTTTTCTGGGCTAAAATTTGTTGTTGCATCAATAAGGGGATTCTGTTGGGGGTGTTATTCCCTATTGCTCTCCCAAAAGCAAGTCTCATGAGATTTCACATGACACTTTTTTATTAAAATATTTGCTTGTGAGCACTTGATTGTGAAAATACAAGTTTTCGTTGCAAAGTGCCAAAAGGTTGGTAGAAGTGCCAGAGGTGAAAATTGTTGAGTAAAGCTAGTTTTGTATACAAAAACTAGCTGGCTCAAAAGATGTTCACAAAATAGTTTTACTGCTTAATATTTTTGGGAAACTCAAGACAATGTTCTCAAACATTGTATCGCTGTGATCCACTTGTCATAGCTGTGTGTACATTCCTGAATCCTACTTTATGAATAGGATGGCTGTGGCTTGTCTGTTCTTTCGTTTGTTGTGAACACCACCCCCCCCAATCCCCACGGAAAAATCAAACATTTGGTAACTTAAATGTTGAAAGCTTAAATAAGCAAGTGAAGTACAACAGATACTTGACTGTTTTATGAAGTCTTATTACAGAGTCTTCTGATTCTGATATGATAGTATGATATTGTAGATCTAGTATTCCAGTATGAACCATGCTGTGTTTCATGTAGGTTGCGAGGTTTCTTATGAAGACCGTTTCACAGCTGGGCTCCGGAAAGAAGCCAGTGGGTACTATAGCTTATATGGGAAGAATTGAACACCTGATGCAATCACGTTCTGATGTGAAACAAGGTAAAATTCTTGCAGCTGATCCTTCGTTGTTATAGTTACAGTTTGTTCTGAAAGTACTTATTACAGTATCAGTTGCCTTAGAAAAGGATGCGCTTGTGATATTAGTATGCGTACTCTTATGTTCCTCGCTTTTACTTTCATAACTTCAACCATGTAAGAATGCCTGTTGTTTCGCCTTTCAATTAGCCTCCTATGTTTTTTACGTACACAAAGTAGATTGCTGATTGTGGTTGTTTTCCGTTTCCTGCAGCCAAGGACTGGCTGAAACCTAGTGTGGTAGTTGAAGCATTTGAAGCAAGGGCTGCCAGAATGTCTGTTGCTTGTGCTCAGAATCTTAGCAAGTTTGATAATCCAGAAGAAGGTCCTCACTTTTATGCATCTTTCTTATTCAATTCTATAATGTTTGACTATCAACCAGCTTAAAGTTTCTGCATGAAGTTTATTCTACGTTTGATAAGTGTATTTATTTTTCTCGCGATCAAAATTCAATTTATATTTTTCTTGCTTTGTCCTCCTTTTTTTAGGCTTTGCAGAACTTGCAGCTGATTTAGCTGAAGCAGCAGTTGCTCATTGTCAATTAATTGTTGTCTCCAAGTAAGCTTCTTTACTGCATTCTCTTCTTGTAAAAAGTCGAACAATTTTATGAACCTGCAAACACAGTTTCGTTCTTGATAAGTACTATACCTTTGAACTATCCAATTGGAGAGATTGCAGAATTTTCTGTTGCCTATTCGTTCTTCAGCTGTGTTGATTTGGATAACCAGTCTGCTTTTCAGCAAAGTATTTTTTTCTTGCTGAAAATGGTGAAATTATTTCCTAAGGAGTCTTTTCGTGTTGTAGTGCATGAATTAATACGTCTTTCATCTCATTAAGGTTTATCGCGAAGTTGCAACAAGACATTCCCGGGAAAGGGGTTAAGCAACAGCTGGAGGTGCTTTGCGGTATCTATTCCCTCTTCCTTCTTCACAAACATCAAGGAGATTTTCTTGGAACCGGCTATATCACCTCAAAGCAGGCATCGCTTGCTAATGACCAGCTCCGAGCCCTATATTCCCAGGTTCGTCTCGTTAAACTTGTTTTTTGTCATTTGTGCTTGGAGGGGTGAAGCTGCTTTTACTTATCCATCCCTGTTTAATATCAGCTTCGTCCAAATGCTATATCGCTGGTTGATGCATTTAACTATACCGACCACTTCCTTGATTCAATTCTTGGACGTTATGATGGAAACGTGTATCCGAAACTGTATGAGGCTGCATGGAAGGATCCTCTCAACCAATCAGATATAGCCGACGGCTTCGATGAATATATTAGGCCACTACTCAAGCAGCAACTGCGTACTGCTCGACTGTGAAGGAAGAATTACATATATTTATAGCTGTTGTATTGTGCTGTGCCAATAAACTGAAATTTGAAATACCATCTCTCTTTTGGATGATGGCATCCTTTTATGACTTACAGAGCAATGATTGAGCAGCACTAAATCTTGTTTGAATAAGATTATTGAACTCTTGAAAGGCAACTGTAATGTATGCTCTAGTTACATTTCCCTCCCAGAACTATGCAAGCAAATAGATAATTTTTTTTTTGCCTCAAAATGAGTTCCCTGGTATTGGGACCTTACCCTTTTACTGAGAATCTGTATGATTGATTTACTTTCACGCGCGCGTGCGCACACAGTATATCATGCGATAATTTTATGCTTGTTTCTTATATGTTTTAATATAAACCTTATCACACTTTAAAGTTCCGGGAGAAAGAATAATATTCCTAATTTTCCTGCCTTTAAACTTTGTGTGAAACTGAATTATTTTCGTATGCCAAGAAGCCTTCGAAGAGAGCTAATAGGTAGTTTGGAAAAGCACTTGGAATTTGTTCATTAGTAGGTATCAAGTTGGAGGGTTAGAACTTGGAGTAGTACTTTTTACAAAGTTAATGTTTTAAGCTTTTAGAAAATGAAATCTCCTTATTGGTCAAAGAAATTGAGGCCTTGGCACGTGAATATAGTATGGACTAGTCATCTTGGACTAGTAATCGAAAAATAGTCAGTATTTCATAGAAAAATAATCACTATTTTATGCCGAGATAAAATTTGGACAAAAATTATCCTAGCTGAAATACGAAATTTTTCAGCATAATATGTTGGAACTCCAGCACATTACGAAATTCCAGCATATTATGCTGGAATCTCATATGTAGAGAATTTGAACTCCAGCATATTATGCTGGAACTTTTCTAAAATTTTAAGGGTGTTTTTGTTCAAATTTTATTTTTACATGAAAAAAGGATTAAATTCCAATTACTTTTTAAACTATGTCTAATTTTCAGTTATCAGTTTTGAATATCAATTACTTTAGATTGGTCTAGAAACATCTTTGAAATAAAGATCAAAAAAGAAAAATCAAAGATTCTATGTTAATCTAGATTCGGCTGGAGTCTTGAACATTTTAATTGGCACAAAAAAAAAAAAATCTCCCCAAAATTTTTAAGATAAACTTGTTCCTATTTTCTTACAACTAATGCAAGTTTGTTTCATGAAGCTAAAGTAAGAAATTAATAATTTACATAAATACATGGTACAAGACTAGTTCCAAACTTCTAATGGTGATCAGTCTAATAATATAGGGAAAAGGACTGTATTTGCCCCTCTACTATAGTATATAGTTTATATTTGTCCCCCGCTATCGTTCAGATTCATCCCTACCGTTAACAAGCTTTTTAGAATTGCCCTTAAGCCTAACGTCCCTCCATCGTGGCACCCAATTCCTCTATTAATTTGTCCACATCCGCTGCCATATCAGTAGGTATGTTAAAATTAACCTCATCATCACACCATACTCCATGACCTTCATCTTCCTCTTTCCTCGTTCAACTTAGAATTGAAGATCGACTATGAACTGGAGTCAAGGATCAAATTCGAGCCCTCTCTACGATCGACCTCGAATATTGGGGGCCATCATCCTTGATAATGCTTTTAGCAAGGAAGGAAATTCTGTGCTCGAACAGTCTGGGCTTGGTAGATGGGATTTATTGTAAGGGCCTAACGGTCAAATGAACCATGCCCACATAGACCACTTAAGCCATAACACGAAGCTTGTACACATTTGCCATCTTGTATGTTGAGCACAAAAATGAAAGAACGTTTCTACCTTGTAGATACATATTTTGTCTCTTAAAAACTACTACATTTTGTTCCTTAAGGACATCGAGCCCAAGGTCCACCTCTATCCGATCCAAGAGATCACCTCACTCGGGGATTATCGTCCAAGGAAAACTAGGACGGCTCAGGCTGTTGAAGCCCAGGGACACAAAAACATATTAGGTAGTGCCCGAAATTTAAAGGCTACAGTCACCCCCATTCAGGGACTGTCGTCCTGGGCAAGCCCGGATGGATCTACTATCGAAGCCCAGGGTAGTAAGCCTATTGGAAAATACCCAAACTTAAAAGGCTACGCCATCCTAGCAATGGCTCGGAGACGTCCGAAACCCGTAACCAAAACATAAGGCCTTCAAAATTTCTAAACCAATCCAAAGGCTACCCTCGGCAAAATTATAATCTAAAAACTTCTAAGTAAGCACTTTGGGGAAATCTTTCGGTCATACCAAGCCCCCATGAGTTCTAAAAAAAATCACATCGAGAACAAGCCTAGTTCGAACCTCCGAACAAGACCTTATTACGACGTGCTAAGGCATTTGAAATCCTTGCAATCGCAAAGAAAAAGCCAAAAGAAACAAACTTGTAAATTGCCAAAGGAAAAAAAGAAGAGCCTTGTATATATATAAAGATCCTTACAAAGGCCAAACGGCCTCAACGAAATATACAAAAATACAAAAACAAAGAAAAATCTACAAGGCACCTAAGCTTGATCTTCGCCGGAGTCCATCTCGTCACCTGGACAATCGAGGTCTTCTCCGCCCTCGGATCCGTCGGAATCCTCGAAGCCTTCCTCATCCTCGGGATATGCCAACTTCTCGGCCTCAGCCTCGAGCCTCTTAACGTTTTCGATCTCGACCGATAAGTCAAAATCTCGGGCATGAACTTCCTCGAGAGCCTCTCTTCGGGGCTGCCTCTTCACGTAATCGGCAATAACTTTCAGGCGGTCCAGGGTTGCCTCAGCGTCAGCTTTGTACTTGGCCACCATCTCTTCAGTATCGACCCTGGTTATTTACGCCACTAACTTGGCTGCTTTAAGCTCCTTGACAAGGGTATTCGTTTGGCAGCGGTCGAGTCTAGTTAAGACTGGAGGTCTTCGATTTTTTGGGACCGGGCCTCAACTTTCTCCCTCGCTGCTCGAAGTTAGGCCACCATCGAGGCCAGCTGCTCCCAGGCAGTCTCTTTTTCCGAAGCCAATCGGTCCATTTTGCCCTTCCACTTTTCGGCCATGGCCTTGACCTCGTTCATCTCGGCTCAGAGTTGGTCGACTCGATCAACCTTTTGCTGGACCTGTGGGTTCTGACCGTTAGGCACCATGTCTAACTCGTCATGACTAACTTTTTTTAAAGATCTTTACTAATTCCACCAGGTTGACATGTTCTAACTGAGCCGCGTCCAACTCGACTCAAAGGTTCTTGACTTCTCCTTCGCGTTGCTCGCTGAGAAGCTTAGACATGTCTCTCTTCTTAGCAAGCTCTTTGACTTCGACCTCGAGTTGGCTAAGCTTATATCGGTACCGGAGAAAGGTTTCATAGTGAAGCATCGAGGCCTACAAAATAAGGAGAGGAAAAGGCATTAGAGTCATCAAAAACTGAATCCAGAGATAAAAGAGTGTGATAACACCTTACCTGGTTCAGCGCATGTTGTGCTTCATTGAAGCATGGTGCATCCACGTCGTTCATTTTTGCCTAGTCTTCTTTGGTTACCAGGCATCGGAGGTAACTAGCTATCTTTACAAGGGCAGAAAGAACCCGGGCATCCTCCGGAACGGTGATAACAACAGATCGCTTCCGACCAAGATCCGTGCTCGGAGCGGGGAACAGATTAATCAACCTCGGGCTCAAGTTCGACCCACCGATCTCCGAGGATGGACTTTTCCTCGGCACCTCTAAATCGCACAACTCGGTGAAGTCTTCTAGGGTGGTTGAGTCCACACCATCAAAGAAGCATCGAAGGGGATCGTCCGCTCCATGAACCCCTTTGTTGCATCGCTCCTTCGTCGCTCGGCCTTCGTCAAACATAGACTCCGTGAACGAAGGCGAGAAATCTCTATGACATCGGGCAGGGCAGAGCCGGCGTCTCGAGGAGTCTCGCCCCTCGCCCCTGCTCCAGCCTCGTGCACTTGAGGAGAATTACCCTCGGTCGTTTCCCCCTCGGCTGCCACCTGCTCCTCAGGGACAGACGGCTCGTGGGCCACAAAAATTTTATCCTCCTCGGGCCGTCCCTGAGCCAGAAAAGTAAGTCCGATTCAGGCACTCGGGAGCTAGAGCTTCCTTTGGCTACAAGCCAACCTTTTCCTTGATATCTTTTTTTTTGAGCTCGGGGAACTCGGGGCCCTCCTCCTTTTCTTCTCTCCAACTATGACTCTGGGCTGCCCCGAAGCAGAAGAATTAGCGGGCAAGTCCTCATCCCCGACCGGAGGCCTAAGCTCGACGGTCTTCAGGTAATCTATATAATTGTTTCTCCAGTCCTAGGTTAAACTTGTTGAGTTTATCTCAGCGTGGCCTTCTTCCACTACCGATTTCATGAGTTGTACGACTGTTCCTGAGTTGGATTCATCATCATCAGCTGATGATCCTAAGTTGGCAAGAGCATAGGCTTCGCTGTTTTGATCTCGAGGTACATGTTGCAAAATCCATTCCTTGAATCGATGTAACGTTACCTGTAGTTTATCCAGGTACCTTCGCATTCGTTCCTCTTTGACTTCGAACGTTCCATTGATTTGGTTCACCACAAGGAGGAAATCACAGTTAGCTTCAATCACCTCGGTCCCCAGGCTTTTAGCCAGTTCGAGACCTGCAATCATGGCCTCATACTCAGCCTCGTTGTTAGTCAATTTTACAATTCTAATAGATTGCCTAACTACATTACCCGTCAGTGGCTTCAACACAATGCCAAGTGATTCGCTCAAATTACACCTTAATAATAGTGTAAGCGATCGATATCAAATATAGTAACCCAACAAGGTTGGGGTCGAATCCCATAGGGAATAGGTGTGAAACTATTGTCTAATTAATGTAAAACTTGACTAAGTCGTAATTTTATCAAGTACGTCAAATAGAATAATGAAGTGTTGAATATATAAGAAAACGAAAACTGAAAACTAATTTTTATAATGTGAATGTTAAAAATATGAATGTAAGAGACCAAGGTTGTGTCCCCCTTAATGTAGTAGAATGTTCTTGATATTAATACTGAATTCCTTTCTTGATATGCAATTGATGTTTAATTTACTACCCAATATTTTCCAATATTTGGATAATGTATCCTCTCTACGATTCTCCCGAATACAAAAGAGTCGATATTAAAAACTACCAATTAAGCGCCAAATTAAAACCTACTTATTCCTAAGTGATTTTATTAAACAAGGTTTAAAGCCTTGAGTTTTTGTTATTTATTTCTACCAAACTCTATCTCACTTTTCCAAGATAAGTTAGAGTTAATTGGCATTCGTTAATGTTTGCAACCACTAACGATTAAATGAAGAACAAGAGATAAATAAATATCAAGATTCCTTCGGAATTGGATTCAATATCAAAATCTCAACAACATTCTACCCATCTAGGGTTCACAACCTCAGCGTTTGAATTTAGCTACACATGCTGATAATTAAAGAACAAGGAAGAGTAATTGATATCATCTTACAAAAATAGAGGGTTTTCGATCACCAAAGGCTTCTAAGAATTCAAAATAATCAATTGCCGTACTTTGTACTCTAAGTTCTGACAAGACTCCTTTCACAAAATCCTATAAAACCTATTTATAGAGGCCCAAAACCCGAGGCGAATGTCGGTCAGCTTTGCCCTTGTTGAAATAATGCGGACCGCATTTCTGTCGCAGAACAGAAATGTGGACCGCAAATCATCATCCTCCGTCGCAAACTCCACCAGAAAATTTTTCTCCCATCGCGTTTTGATTCGCGGTTCGCATGTTGATTATGCAATCGCGATATGCGATCGCATTCTCCACTCTGATTTTCACCCAAAACTCTGTTTGTGTTTGCGATTGCACCTGGCTATTTTGCGGTTCGCATTCCTGTTTTGCGGTCGCATTTGCGACCGCATTCTCGACATGAAGATTGGCCTAGAGTTCTGTCCTGAAATGCGATCTGCCTGTAGAATATGCGGTTCGCATTTTCAGTTTGCGACCGCATACTTCCACTCGCGATGCTTTTAACTTCTCTTCTTGTCTTCAGCTAACTTTTTGAACTCTTTTCTGTTCTTCTGGGTCTTGACACTTGTTATTCTGCAAATACACTAAAATTACATAAGTATTATGAGAATTAGCAAGTAAAACAAGTTAAACTTTAAGCAAATAGTATCAAAATGTGCCGAAATTACCCGGCACATCAACACCCCCAACTTAAACTCTTGCTTGTCCTCAAGCAACTCAAACGATACTATCCTAGTCTAGACTCTACTTATCAAACATGAAGCAATACTGACCGTGGACGATGATTGTTGTTCGTATCTCAGGTATAACTCTTTGAGCAATGTAACCCCTTGAATCATTAATATGTTCAAAGACAACCAATCAATTAGTGAACTTTGAGCCTCAACAAAGTAACTAAAGGTTACCTTCAGCTGAATACACTTAATGCCTTACTCAAAGCTCAACTTACTATCAACCTAGCAGTGTATGTGCCCTCACTGGAAAGAAAGTCCCACTCTTACAATATTTATCGTAGCAATACAAAGGGACTAGAATGCACGTAAACTCACTCTCAGAACAAAATTTCAAATGTCACCCCATGCCACACCATAGGCTTGCCCTTATTTTAATTCATCGCCTAGTTATAAGAACACTCGGTTGGAGATCACATAAGGACTTTGTAAGCTTGTAATGTCGGTTTAAGGAAGGGTTTATATATTTAGATACTAGTGGCTACTTCCTCCTTGAACACTAATTACATTCTTCTTTCTTTTAACCTTTTGTTTCTTTTTGACCCTATGGCCTCAATGGCATTACGTTCCCGCATTGGACCCCACTTTCCACACCTCTTTATTTCATTCTCAAGCTCCCTTTTTGCCATTACATAACTCACTTTTTATGACAACACACATTTAATTTTTTTTTTATATATACTTAGATTGAAGGATTTAGAAAAGGAGGGAATGCGAACACGTACCTGGCAATTATGCGATGATTTAAGTTCCGCATAATTGAAATGTGAACTGCATAGTAGGAGTTGCCACCGCATTTTTATCAGACTTTTGAGCTGAATTCTCTGTCTCTGTTTGCAGTGAGAATGCGGTTCGCATAACTTAAATGCGAACCGCAAACTGTTGAGCTTCGTCGCATTTATGCCCAATATATTTGCTCAAGTTTCTACTTCAGTTTGCGGCACAAATGCGGTTCGAATATCTCAAATGCGATCGCATTTGTGCAGCATTTTTCACCTTGATGTTTTTCTGCAGTTTCAAACACTCCTCTTCAATTTCTGTATCCTTTCTTCACATTCCTGCATTCTAAAACCCCTCAAATAGCCCTAAGTACAAATGTGATATTGAATTCTAAATAAATAAAAATACAACACAAACAAAAGCTAATGATACCACACATGGGTTGCCTGCCATGAAGTGCTTGATTTAACGTCGCGGCACGATGAGGCTAGGGTGCTTCTGCAATCATTCTATAGTTGGGATTTGATCATCTTTTAGAGCCAGCTGCTCTACCACATGTTTTTCTCCATCTACTCCCAAGTAGTGCTTGATTCTTTGCCCATTAACCTTGAAAGTCCGGAGCCCATCCTCCGATGCTAATTCAACAGCTCCAAACGGATAGACATCAACAACTTTAAATGGTTCAGACCATTTAGACTTCAGTTTCCCCGGAAATAATTTTAGTCTTGAATTGAACAGCAATACCAGGTCCCCTGCCTTAAACTCTCTTTTCAAAATCTTTGTATCATGGACAAATTTCATTTGTTCTTTATAAACTTCTGCACTCTCATAAGCATGAAGACGAAATTCCTCCATTTCATTTAACTGTGCCAGCCTTAGAGCTCCGGCCTCCGCCCAGTCCATGTTTAATCTCTTTAAGGCCCACATAGCCTTATGCTCGAGTTCTACGGGTAAATGGCACGCCTTTCCAAAGACTAACCGATACGGGGATGTACCAATAGGAGTCTTGTAAGCTGTAGGATATGCCCATAGAGCATCATCTAGCTTTCTTGACCAATCGGTCCTATTTGCGTTCACCGTATTTGATAGAATGCTCTTGATCTCCCTGTTGGATACTTCAACTTGACCGCTCGATTGTGGATGATAAGGTGCGGAAACCTTATGCTTAACCCCATACTTGTCGAGGAGACCTTTAAAGACTCTATTACAGAAGTGTGAACCTCCATCGCTGATAATGGCTCTCGGGGTGCCAAACCGGGTGAAGATATTCTTCTTTAGAAATGCGGTCACACTCCGAGCTTCGTTGTTTGGTAAGGCAACGGCTTCTACCCATTTGGATACATAGTCCACAGGCACTAGGATGTATTTCATCCCACATGAGCTTATGAAAGGGCCCATGAAGTCAATACCCCAAACATTGAATAATTTCATCCCAGTCTCATAGCAATGTTCTCAATGTTCAAGGAGGAACGGGTTCAAAAGAGATCATGTTTTATGAATGGGATAAGTTTGTAATGCGGAGGCCAAGGAAAAGGCTACAAGGCTTAAGTAGGGTACTAGTGATATTCATTATGCACAGGTAAGCTGAAAAGGCTAGAAAGGTTTCATCAATAATCAAAGAAAGCCTAAGATCATTTCTCTAACTCAGTGTACGTATGATAGGCATTGAAAAACCAACCAGGCAAGTTCTAGATGGCCGCAGTGAACACAAGAACCAAGGAGCTCACACACATTGGCACACACACTGTTCGGTTAACATAGTTTACAGCTTTAGAGTTCACATTTAGTCACTCGAGGCTTTCCTCGTGTACACATACACGATTCTAAGTAGACCTAGAGTTACCAAGTGAGCCTCAAATTCACATAATTGATTTGTTACAAGGGTTTACTCACACAGGTTTACATACTTGATACTCAACAAACGTACCATCATGGTCAATATACTTCATATTCATAGGCCCGGTTCTACTATCACACCCTTAAAAAAGAACCCGGCAGAAGAAAAAACAAGGGAATTTTATTGCTAACTATTTAATTAAAACAACATATATACATCAATCATGAATCATTACTATATAATGTACAGTTATCAAATGTCACTAATCATGCCCAAAAATAAATCAAATATACAGACAAAACAAGGATATAAGGCTACCACCCCCAACTTAAACACATGCATTGTCCCCAATGCATAAAAAGAAATAAAGAGTACAAGGGGCTCCCTAGGGGCGCAATCACGCGAAGAGATGCGGTGGCCTAGGTCTCCTTCGGAGCTGTAGGAGGGATGAGGGACTGGTCTAGAGCAGGTGGTGCAGCCACTGAGCTGCTAGATTCTCCCGCTGGTGGGCGTGTCCTGGCAGCCCGCTCTGCTAGCGATTGCTGAATGGCCTTCTCGATGTCTGCTTGCTCTTGTTCCTCCTCCGCAGTTGGCACAGCAATTTCTTTTCCTTTTTTGCTTAGGGGTTCCACCCTCATCAAACTCTAAACTGGCCTCCTCTGATTCATCCCCTTCGAATTCTGATGGCCGCTCCGATGTCTCGTCATCAGTAGAATCGACCTGGACTGTAGGGGCGGGAGGCTGAGACACTTTAGCAGACGAAGGTGCAATGTCTGCCATTAGTGTCGTGAAGTCCAGGCCCAAGTCAGCACGGCCAGCACCCTGGTCACCCTCGTTGAGGAGGAGAGATGACAATACGAACTCCAAATTTTTCATCTTCTGGAGGTCGGTCTTCATTGATTGTACTTCCTCCCGCAGTTGGGGAAAACCCCTCACCTCACCTCTTTCAATTATTTCAACCCTTGACTCAAGCTTGTTCAACCTATCTCCGAACACTAATTGTTGTTGTTGGAGAGCGGTCATTGACGTTTGCATCGGAGTCAAGGCCTGTTTAATCAGTGAGGGCAATGTCTTCAAGAGTTGGTCTACCTTAGAATTTGCGTGATGAGCAATTAGACCTAGTCTTGAAATGGTTGGCAAGTGTGAGGCAGATGGACCAGTGGTGGATGAGGGTGCAGTTTCTTCAGCAACTGTGGAGGTGTCAGGATCTTGGGGAGACAGGAGATTCTGGGAGTCAATGTCCTCAATTGGGGTCACTGGTGGGGCAACCGAATCACTTATACGAGTGATATCTATATCTCTCGTAGACCTCCCGAGTTTGTCTTGTTGTGGTAAGAATGGGACATTCACCTCTTGGAAAAGGGTTGTGATCAAACTTGGGAAGGGAAGTGATGTGGCCCGCTGAGTAGCTCGGATGCCAATTTCCTGGAAGATAAGACTCCCCACATCAATTTTAATACCCGTCATTATATATGCAATGAGAAAGGCCTTCTCAATGCTGATATCTGTTTCATTCTTAGAGGGTATTAAATGGGAGGTGACGAAGTTGAGCCAATATTTGCCCTCCCTTGTGAGGTCTTCTTTGTAAATTTTTTTTCCAGGACTGATCCAGGCAGGAGTCCCCTTGGCAATGATGGACGCTATCCATCCACGTTCGTTCTCTCTGTTGGAGTACTTTGCATCGTACTCCGCTGTGCCTGATTCCCAATTAGGGAAGTAGAGTTCATTGATATGTTCGCTGTCACAAAACACAGCCTTCCCTCGAACGTGGACGATGCCGGTGGATATGCGGTTGCGTCTATGATACCCTGTTCGTGAAGCTCCATACGACGCATAGAATTCCCGCACCATTGACTCATTATATTCCTTGGGGTCTGTGGTGAAGTACTCCCATTTTCTCGTTTTAATGTTTTCGAGAATATGAGGATACTGGTCCTGAAGCCCGTTCAAGCTTAACTTTTTCTCCCCCAAGATCCTTCTCTTTGTGATCGCTTCCCTGAACAAAGATCTTGAACCTTCAACCCCAAAACGAAGCTGAAGGTCATCACCTCGTTTCCTTCGTGCCTCAGCTACTAAATCAACTTCTGGTACGCAGTCCTCCTCATCAGACTGGGAGGGGTTAGGTACAGTTGGTTCCTTTCTTGCCGTTTGGGTGGTACTGAGGTTGAAGCGGAGGATGGCCCTCTCTTTGCGGAATGCTTTCTGGCTGCCATATCTGCATAGGTGGGCGATGTCAGTGACATTATCATCATTTGAGAAAGGCAAAACAGGAGAAATGACCAAAGAGTTACAGAAATGCGGCGTGGTTTGCGGTCGCATAACCAATATGTGAACCGCAAACACGTCGCATTCTTTTGCGTGACAAGTAGATGGCATTATGCGGTGGATTTTGCGAATCGCATAAACACTATGCGAATCGAAAATCCATCGCAGATTGTTGTCGAGCATAGTCCTGTTGGATACGCACAAATGCGATCGCAAACTCATCGCAAAGCGAGATTTGCGATCCATAATCACCGCAGAGTTTATCATTGCTAACCAAATGTTCTGGCTGTGTTTGCGGTGGCTCTGCGGTTCGCATATTGATTATGCGATCGCAGATTCACCGTATATGTTGTCTTCCTCAGATACCTAGGATTTAGGGATGCGGTCAAATTGCGGTCCACATTTTTAGTTTGTGGACCGCAAATACCTTCAAATATCCAAGTATGTTCATCCCTCAAGCAAGAAAACTCTAGATTTCTATCTTCCATCCCAAAGAATCGAGAAACTTCACTGAGTTATAAACCCTAGTCTTGCGAAATAAGAATTTAAGATGGAGCAAAGGATGCACATACCTTGTGAATAAGATTGTAGCTCGTAGGACAAAGGTGAATCAACTCTTTGAGGTTTGGTGAACTTGCACTTTTACTTTTTCGATGATGTTCGTCGGAGGTCGTTCTCTGTTTCCGTTTCTCTTCTCTTTTTGTTTGTTTATGTGCTTTTTTTTATTTTTATTTTTTATATATACTTATATTGAAGGATTTAGAAAAGGAGGAATGCGAACACGTACCTGGCAATTATGCGATTTATTAAGTTCTGCATAATTGAAATGCGAACCGCATAGTAGGAGTGTCCACCGCATTTTTATCAGACTTTTGAGCTGAATTCTCTGTCTCTGTTTGCGGTGAGAATGCGGTTTGCATAACTTATACGAACCGCAAACTGTTGAGCTTCGTCACATTTATGCCCAATATATTTGCTCAAGTTTCTGCTTCAGTTCGCAGCACAAATGCGATTTGCATATCTGAAATGCGATCGCATTCGTGCAGCATTTTTCACCTTGATGTTTTTCTGCAGTTTCAAATACTTCTCTTCAATTCCTGTATCCTTTCACTACATTCCTGCATTGTAAAACCCTTCAAATAGCCCTAAGTACAAATGTGATATTGAATTCTAAATAAATAAAAATACAACACAAACAAAAGCTAATGATACCACACATGGGTTGCCTCCCATGAAGCGCTTGATTTAACGTCGCGGCACGACGAGGCTAGGGTGCTTCTGCAATCATTCTGTTGTTGGGATTTGATCATCTTTTAGAGCCAGCTGCTCTACCACATGTTTTTCTCCATCTACTCCCAAGTAGTGCTTGATTCTTTGCCCATTAACCTTGAAAGTCTGGAGCCCATCCTCCGATGCTAATTCAACAGCTCCAAACGGAGAGACATCGACAACTTTAAATGGTCCAGACCATTTGGACTTCAGCTTCCCCGGAAATAATTTGAGTCTTGAATTGAACAGCAAAACCAAATCCCCTGCCTTAAACTCTCTTTTCAAGATCTTTGTATCATGGACGAATTTCATTCGTTCTTTATAAGCTGCTGCACTCTCATAAGCATGAAGACGAAATTCCTCCATTTCATTTAACTGTGCCAGCCTTAGAGCTCCGGCCTCCGCCCAGTCCATGTTTAATCTCTTTAAGGCCCACATAGCCTTATGCTCGAGTTCTACGGGTAAATGGCACGCCTTTCCAAAGACTAACCGATATGGGGATGTACCGATAGGAGTCTTGTAAGCTGTACGATATGCCCATAGAGCATCATCTAGCTTTCTTGACCAATCGGTCCTATTTGCGTTCACCGTCTTTGATAGAATGCTTTTGATCTCCCTATTGGATACTTCAACTTGGCCGCTCGATTGTGGATGATAAGGTGTGGCAACCTTATGCTTAACCCCATACTTGTCGAGGAGACCTTTAAAGATTCTGTTACAGAAGTGTGAACCTCCATCGCTGATAATGGCTCTCGGGGTGCCAAACCGGGTGAAAATATTCTTCTTTAGAAATGCGGTCACACTCCGAGCTTCGTTGTTTGGTAAGGCAACGGCTTCTACCTATTTGGATACATAGTCCACAGCCACTAGGATGTATTTCATCCCACATGAGCTTATGAAAGGGCCCATGAAGTCAATACCCCAAACATCGAATAATTCGATTTCCATAACAAATTTCATAGGCATCTCATGCCTCCTCGAAATTGGGCCCTTTCGTTGGCATTGGTCGCAAGACTTCACCAACTGATTAGCATCCTGATAAATAGTCGGCCAGTAATACCCACACTCCAAAATCTTTGCAGCTGTTCTGTTACCCCCATGATGACCCCCAACTGGTGAGTCATGGCACGCTTTCAGAATCTGTAGCATCTCTTCCTCAGGTACGCATCTTCTAATTATGTTATCAGCACAGACACGGAATAAGAATGGTTCTTCCCAATAATAATTGCGACAATCCCTCAAGAACTTCTTCCGTTGGTATGATTCCAACCCTTCCGGAATAAGATCGCTGACAATGTAGTTGGCGATATCTGCATACCACGGTGCAAATGAATTAGATACCATCAGTGTATGTTCATCTGGAAATGAGTCATTCATCTCCAGCTCTTCTCTTTGTCTCCCAGATTCTTCCAGTCTAGATAAGTGATCTGCCACTTGGTTTTGTGTTCCCTTGCAATCCATAACTTCGAAATCGAATTCTTGCAGCAGCAACACCCATCGGATTAGTCATGGCTTTGCATCTTTCTTTGCCATCAAATAACGGAGAGCAGCATGATCTGTATACACAATCACTTTGGAGCCTAATAGATACGCACGGAACTTCTCGAATGCATACACAATAGCTAACAGTTCCTGCTCGGTTACAGTGTAATTCATTTGCGCCCCATTAAGTGTCTTGCTAGCATAGTATATTGGATGAAGCACCTTATTGTGTCTTTTTCCCAGCATAACTCCAATAGCGACACCACTAGCATCACACATAAGCTCAAAAGGCAACGACCAGTCAGGTGTGACAATGATAGGTGCCGTGGTGAGCTTCGTTTTCAGTTTTTCAAAAGCTGCGAGGCATTTTTCATCAAAGACGAACTTGGCATCTTTCTCTAAGAGTTTACACATTGGGTGTGCAATCTTTGAGAAGTCTTTAATAAACCGCCTGTAGAATCCAGCATGCCCCAAAAAGCTACGGACACCTTTTACGAATGTGGGTGGAGGGAGCTTGGAGATGATCTCAATTTTGGCTTTATCTACCTCTATGCCATGCCTGGAGATTTTATGTCCCAGCACAATACCTTCATCCACCATGAAGTGGCATTTCTCCCAGTTTAGTACAAGGTTTGTCTTTTCGCACCGCTTTAGCACTTGTTTTAGATTTTTTAGGCATTGCTCAAAAGTTTCCCCGACTACCGAAAAATCATCCATAAAGACCTCAAGGAAATCCTCTACCATATCAGAAAAGATAGACATCATACATCTTTGGAAGGTGGCTAGAGCATTGCATAAGCCGAATGGCATTCGACTGAAAGCAAATGTTCCATACGGGCATGTGAAAGTTGTCTTCTCCTGGTCCTCCAAAGCTATATTGATCTGATTATACCCGGAGTATCTGTCGAGGAAGCAATAGAAGGACTTTCCAGCTAGCCGATCAAGCATTTGATCAATAAAAGGCATAGGGAAGTGGTCCTTGCATGTGGCACTATTTAGATTTTTGTAATCCATGCATACTCGCCATCCGGTTACTGTCCTTGTTGGAATCAGCTCGTTCTTTTCATTCTTGACCACCGTCATGCCTCCTTTCTTTGGCACACATTGTACCGGGCTCACCCATGAACTATCGGCAATTGGATAGACTACCACAGTGTCCAGCCATTTGATTATCTCTTTCTTCACCACTTCCTGCATTGATGGATTCAGACGTCGCTGGTGCTCCACACTCGGTTTTGTCCCATTTTCTAGTTGACTCTTATGCTCACAAATTCCAGCAGGGATTCCCCGATTGTCTGCAATTGTCCAACCGATGGCTTGTCTGTGTTTCTTCAGCACTTGCAGCAACTGTTCTACCTGCACATCATTCAACAAACGAAGAAACAATTACTGGTAAAGTGTTATTCAAGCCAAGAAATTTATACCTCAAATGCGACGGAAGGGGTTTGAGCTCTAATTGAGGTGGTTCGATAATGGATGGCTTTGCAGGAGGTGTAGCTCTATTCTCCAAATCTAGGGACAGTTTTGGTGGAGTATATGAGTAAAAGCCACGTCCTTCTAACGCATTCACCGACTCCATAAAGCCTTCCATATCATTACCATCAAAATTCACCAATATCGCTGCCAGTGCTTCAACTAAGCATTGCTCTTCCATCTTCATCTCAACAGCCTCATCAACTTCATCAACAATACCGATTAGTGAAATGCTCTCATACTCGGTTGGCAACTTCATCCCCTTACTAGCTTGATAAGTAACTTCCTCGTTGTTCGCCCGGAACTTTATTTCATTACGCTCCGAGTCTATAAGAGCTCTTCCAGTAGCTAAGAATGGTCTCCCCAATATAATAGGGATTTCCTTGTCCACAGCACAATCAAGGATCACAAAATCAGTCGGAATGTGAAATTTTCCAACTTTTACAATTACATCATCTACAATACCGACTGGTCTTTTGATTGATCGGTCAGCCATCTGCAACCTCATGCTTGTCGGCCTTGGCATTCCTAACCCAGCTTGTTTGTAGATAGCAAGAGGCATTAGATTAATGCTGGCCCTATTGTCACACAATGCCTTAGCGAAGTCGCGCACTCCAATAGTGCACGGAATAGTAAAT
>MCJB01045881.1:0-53032 GCA_002018475.1 Nicotiana obtusifolia
ATTTTGACGGGGTGCCATCGGCCGATACCTTCGGTCTCGATGTCCCAAGAAAGAGTCCCCCAGCCGAGTCAAGCAGGATGTCGGCTGGTGTTAAACTAGTTGACAAATTTCCTGCACCGAGCTTGGACCCTGAGCAAAAGAGGGTAATAACTCTCACCACCCCTGAAGATGCTCGGGCGTTGGGCCCCCCGGTAGGTATAGCAAGCTACCTTCACAGCTTAGTGACGGAGGAAAACCGGGCCGCCATGAATGCTGTGGATTGGGCTTGTCTATTCAACGAAGCCCAACAGGCATCGAACATAGTATGTCTTCTTATTCGTTTTACTCTTGTGTTAATATTTTGATTTCGAAACTTGCACTAACAATTTCTGGCTTATTTGTTTGTAGTCTTTAGTGCTTTACCATGAGATGTTCCTTCACATCAAGGAAGGGATGGAGCAAGAGATGGAACGACGTCGACAACTCGAGGATCGGGTATCAAGTTTCCTGACTGAGCTAAACTTCTTAAGGAAGGAGCATGCCTCCTGTGTCGATCGGATGGAAGTGATGAGCAGACGATCGGATCGGCTCCAGGCCGAGCTCGGCGACTCCAAGGTTGAGTTGAGACGATGGAAAACCCAAGCTGAGCGTCTAAGTGCAGAAAAATCGACTCTTCAAGAGCGAATTGAGGCTTTGCTCAAAGACAATGAACTTCAACGCCTCGAAATCGAGTCACTCGGCCTTGACCGGACAACTTTATCCACCCGACTTCAGGAGACACAAGCGGAGATTGCCGACACTAAGGCCACGGTTGATGATCTGATACCCCAGTGTAAGGCCGACGCCGAGGTGGCCAACGAGCAGTCGAAGGCACTGGTTGAATATGCTAAGTGCCAAACTCGACTTACCGTCCTCGAGGAGCTCCAAGCCCACGATCTCGATCTATCTTCCGACATAGCTGAGGCAACCAAAGCCGAAGATGAACTGAGAAGAAAAACCTTTCCGGAAGAGTTTGAGGGTGGTTCCGACTGACGTCGTCTTTATTTCCTTTTGTTTGAACCATGTAATTGCCCCTCCTTGTATGATTGAACATATATATAAATTTTCCTTTTATTCTCCAATTGTTATGTACTATGATCCGTTGTTTTGGCATAAAATCACAAATGACCTATCAACAATTAACTTGGCTTCGATCCTGAAACAAACTCAAAACATATTAGAAATGGTTTAGGTTATAGCTTCGTTCAAAGCGATAGTCGATTTGGCCTTGGCCTCGTTCAAGTTATCGATTGATTTATTTTCAACCCTTAAATTCGTAGGGATAGAGGTCATGCCTTAGTAAGAATTTCTGACCCTTATCAGATAAATTTGATCTCAGACTTCAGCCCGAAGTTTTGTTCTTTGTTCGAACTTCGATCGTATGCTAAGTTTTGAATTGATTCGGCCTTGGCCGTTAATTGGTTTGATCGAGCAAGAATATTTATTTTCATTTGATTCGGCCTTAGCCGTAATTTGATTTGACCAAATAGGAATTTTCATATGGTTCGGCCTTAGCCGTAATTAGATTTGATCAAGTAAGAATTTTCACATGGTTCGGTCTTAGCTGTAACTTGGTTTGACCAAGTAAGGAATTTTATTGGGTTCGGCCTTAGCCGTAACTCGATTTGACCACATCGGTCTTAATTTCCTTAATGCTTTGGTAGCTTTGAAAGGGCCTTAGCCGTATTAATCGATTCCAGAGTTTGCCTTGTTAGGTCTTACTTCCCTCGGTCTTAATGTGCATCGATCGTTTGCAAAATAACGACAAGAAAAACCCTTGGGTTTGATAAATCAATATAGGCATCAAATAATCTTGCTATTATTTGAACAATAGTACACTTTGTCGGTCTGAGGCGAGTTAGATCGTTCTACTAGGGTACGGCTCGTCCGGCCGTTTGACCCTTACATTGATTCCTAGCAATCTTCATCTCGGCCCCTCGAGATCGACTTGGACAAAATGAAAGTTGCTTAGATTTAACGTAGTAGCACGTTATATATGCTGCCTCATTAAAAACCTTGCCGAAAAACCCAAATTGGGAAAAAAACGGTCTAAGGGAAAAAGAGTGCAGCGCGTGCTTTCAGTCTTCTCGCTTGGTGACCTTTTGCCCGAGGTTGATTTGTCCTGCATAGGTTAGTATCAATAAAGAAATGTAAAGGCAGTAAAAAGGATACCTCAGCAGTAGTATTTCTTCAAGTGGCTCACATTCCAGTTGTTTGGCAGCTCTTTACCATCTAAGGTTCCCAGCTTGTAGGATCCTTTCCCGGTGATCTTCAGCACAGTGTAAGGGCCTTCCCAGTTCGGTCCCAGTTTTCCCTCGCTAGGGTCTCGAGTATTGAGGGTGACCCTTCTGAGTACCAAGTCCCCTGCATTGAAGTGTCGAAGTCGGGTTCTACGGTTGTAGTACCTTTCGATCCTCTGCTTTTGGGCTGCCATCCGTACTAAGGTAGCCTCCCTTCTCTCATCCAAGAGCTCTAAGCTAGTGTTCATAGCCTTTTGGTTGGATTTCTCGGTTGCATATTGAAATCGGGGGCTTGGTTCACCCACCTCGACTGGAATCAAGGCTTCGGCTCCATAGACTAAAGAGAAAGGCGTGGCTCCGGTACTGGTTTTTTCAGTTGTCTGGTACGCCCACAGGATTTCGAGTAGCATTTCTCTCCATCTTACTTTGGCGTCGACTAATCTTTTCTTCAAATTTAGAAGTATGGTCTTGTTGGTCGACTCCGCCTGACCGTTGCTGCTAGGATGGTAAGGAGTAGACAATATCCTTTTGATTTTATTTTCTTCGAAGAACTTGGTTATCTTGCTGCCGACGAACTACTTTCCGTTGTCGCACACGATCTCGGAAGGCATCCTGATCGGCAGATGACATGGTCCCAAATGAAATCGATCACTTCTTTCTCTCTGACTTTCTCATAAGCCTGCGCTTCCACCCACTTAGAAAAATAGTCAGTTATAAAGAGGATGAATTGAGCCTTACCTGGAGCTCGAGGGAGTGGGCCTACTATATCCATTCCCCATTTCATGAACGGCCACGGCGACAGAACCGAGTGCAATGTTTCAGCTGGCTGATGGATGACTGGTGCGTGTCTTTGGCATTTGCTGCATTTGCGCACGAACTCTTTTGCGTCCTTTTCCATTTCGACCCAGTAGTAGCCAGCCTAGATTATTTTTCGAACTAATGATTTGGAGCCTGAATGGTTGCCACATGCTCCTTCATGTACCTCTCTTAGGATGTACTCTGTGTCTCCGGGGCCAAGGCATATGGCTAAAGGTCCTCCAAAGGTTCTTCTGTAAAGAGTTCCATCGTTGGTCAGGCAAAACCGGGCTGCCTTCGTACGTAATGCCCTCGATTCTTTAGGGTCTTGCGGGACCTTGCCCGAGCTGAGATAGTCTATGTACTTGTTCCTCCAATCCCATGTTAGACTTGTTGAGTTGACCTCGGCGTAACCTTCCTCGATCACCGATCTCTTCAACTGCACAACATTCTCGGAGTCTACTTCCTCATCATCGACCGTTGAACCTAAGTTTGCGAGAGCATCAGCCTCGCTGTTCTGTTCTCGGGGGACGTGTTGCAAAGTCCATTCTTTGAATTTGTGCAGAGTGACTTGAAGCTTGTCCACATATCTTTGCATACGGCCTTCCCTGACCTCGAACGTTCCGTTTACTTGGTTGACCACGAGGAGGGAGTCGCACTTGGCTTCAATTATCTCTGCCCCAAGATTCTTTGCTAATTCTAAACCTGCAATCATAGCCTCATACTCGGCTTCGTTGATAGTCAATCTTACAGTTTTGATAGATTGTCTAATTGTATTTCCGATCGGAGGTTTCAGTACTATACCTAAACCCGACCCCTTCGAGTTCGAGGCCCCGTCTGTGAACAGAGTCCACACTCCCGAAGGAGTCCCCGATTCAGTCAAGAGCTCCCCTTCGACTTGGGGAATAAGAGACGGCGTGAAGTCAGCGATAAAGTCAGCTAATACTTGGGATTTTATCGAGGTCCGAGGTCGATATTGGATATCGTACTCGCTAATCTCGATGGCCCATTTGGCCAAGCGGCCCAATAATTCGGGCTTATGCATGACATTCCTAAGTGGGTAAGTGGTTACTACACATATCGGATGACTTTGGAAATATAGTTTTAGTTTCCTAGAAGCCTTTAATAAGGCTAGTGCTAACTTCTCTAAGTGTGGGTACCTCGTTTCTGCCTCCCCTAATGTTCTACTAACATAATATATGGGAAACTGGGTACCCTGCTCCTCTCGAACCAAGACTCTGCTCACCGCTATTTCCGACACGGCGAGATAGAGGTATAGTAACTCGCCCGATTTTGGCGTATGTAACACAGGTGGGATAGAAAGGTACCTTTTGAGTTCTTCTAAAGCGCGTTGGCATTCCGGTCCCCATGAAAATTCATTTTTCTTCTTCAGCAAATTGAAGAACTGATGGCTTCTGTCCGACGATCGGGATATGAAGCGGCCCAATGCTGCAATCCGGCCGGTGAGTTTTTGTACGGCCTTGACGCTGTCAACGACTTCTATATCTTCTATAGCCTTGATCTTGTCCGGGTTGATCTCTATCCCTCTGTTAGAGACCATGAATCAGAGAAATTTCCCTGACCCCACTCCGAACGCGCATTTCTCCGGGTTCAGCTTCATGTTGTATTTCTTCAAAATGCTGAAGGTTTCCTGTAAATGACTAAGATGGTCCTCTGCTCGCAGGGACTTAACCAACATGTCATCAATATAAACCTCCATGGTCTTTCCTAGTAGACTCTCGAACATTTTATTTACCAGGCGCTGATAAGTAGCCCCGGCGTTTTTAAGCCCGAATGGCATCACTTTATAGCAATAAGTGCCATATTTGGTGATGAAGGACGTTTTCTCCTGATCGTCCTTGTCCATTCGAATCTGGTTATACCCAGAATAGGCGTCGAGAAAGTTTAGTGTCTCGTGGCCGGCCGTGGCATCGATCATTCGATCGATGTTGGGTAGTGGGAAAGAGTCTTTAGGGCAGGCTTTATTCAAATCTTTATAGTCTATACACATTCTAAGTTTGTTTCCTTTTTTCGGCACTACCACTATGTTAGCTAACTATTCGGGATATTTTACTTCCCGAATGGACCCTATATTCAGAAGTTTAGTTACCTCTTCCTGAATGAAGGTCTGTTTGGTTTCAGATTGAGGCCTCCTCTTCTGCTTGACCGGCCGGTGTTTTGGATCGACACTCAGCTTATGTGTCGCAATCTCCGGTGGTATGCCTGTCATATCTAAATGGGACCAAGCGAAAGAATTTTCGTTAGCCGAAAGAAAAGAGAGTAATTTACCCCTGAGCTCGGGGTTCAAACCCGAGCCCAGGTATACCTTTCGGTCGGGCGCATCCTGGCGGATAGGGATTTGTTCCAATTCCTCGATCGTCGATTTGGATGCATCGGCCTCGTCGGGGATTACAAAGGATCGGGGCACCCCAAAGCTATCATCATCGAACTGATCCTGTCCGCCTTCCTCGGTCGAAGGCGGCCTTTGTGGTTGCTATTTGGTCTCTCGTTTGGGGTTAACAGACTTTGACGTCATTTCATCTATCGCGAACATTTCCCTTGTTGCATGTTGCTCCCCATAAACGGTGGTGACTCCTTCGTTCGATAGGAATTTCAACATCTGGTGCAAAGTAGATGGTAATGCCCTGATGTCGTGTATCCATGGTCTACCAACCAGGGCGTTGTACCTCATGTCGCCTTCGATTACATAAAACTTTGTCACTCTGATTGTTCCGGCAACGTTTACCATCAAAGTTATCTCCCCCTTCGTTGTTTCTGAGGCCATATTAAACCCGTTGAGTATTCGGACCTCCGAGATGATCTGATCGGTCAGTTCCAGCTGTTCGACGACCCAGGACCGGACTATATTGGCTGAACTTCCAAGGTCGAGCAGAACGCGTTTTATTCGGGTGTCATGAACCAGCATCGATATTACCAATGCGTTGTTATGAGGTTGCGCGAGGTCATCAATTTCTCTGTCACTGAAGCATAGAGTACCCTCGGGCGCATAATCCCGAGTTCGTTGCTCTCGAGTGATCGAAATTTTTTTTCTCTTTAGTACCGGTACTTGGGGTACATCCATTCCTCCCATTATCATGTTGATGGTGTCTTTCGGCTCCTTCTGGTCTGTTGGTTTATTCCTGTTTTCATAATGGTTCTTTGCCCGGTCATTAAGAAACTCCCGAAGGTGCCCATTGTCGAGTAGCCGGGCTACCTCTTCTCTCAGTTGTCTGCAATCTTCAGTTCTATGGCCGTGAGTGCCATGATATTTACACACAAGGTTCGGATCCCTTTTAGAAGGATCTGTTTGCAAGGGTCTAGGCCACCTGGTATCTTTGATGGGGCCGATCGCTAAAACCAGAGTCGCTGAGTCGATATTGAAGTTATACTCGGACAACCGGGGTGCTTCTTGTCGATCATCGATTTTCTCGAAGTTGCCTTTTGGCAATGGCCTTCTATTTCTCTGATATACTTCGTATTTATTTTCTTGTCTTGGAACCTTGGGTCCCCTCGGTATAATTCGCCGGTCTTCCGGGTATGGTCGATGCCTATCCCTGTTCGACCTCGGTTCACGAGAACTATCCCTTCGAGCCCGATCGAAAGCTTTGATTGTGTAAGAATATCCCGAAGCAACTCCGACTTGATCATCTTCTATCCTGATTTTCGACTGGTACCAATTGTGGATATCCGCCCAGGTGATGGCCGGGTACTCGATCAAGCTCTGCTTGAGTTGTCTCGATGCTGCAGAGCTGTCGGTGTTTAGTCCTTGGGTGAAAGCTTGTACCGCCCAGTCATCAGTAACCGGAGGTAGATCCATCCGCTCCATCTGGAACCGAGACACGAACTCCCTTAGCGTTTCATTGTCGTATTGTCTGACTTTGAATAAGTCAGACTTCCTTGTCTCGACCTTGATGGCTCCTGCATGGGCCTTTACAAATGTATCAGCTAACATAGCGAAGGAGTCGATGGAGTTCGGTGGCAAGTTGTGATACCACGTCATCGCTCCTTTTGATAGAGTTTCCCCAAATTTCTTTAGGAGAACAGACTCGATCTCATCATCTTCGAGATTGTTTCCCTTTATAGCACACATATTGGCTGTTACATGCTCATTAGGATCCGAAGTCCCGTTGTATTTCGGAATCGGACATGCGGAATTTTTTGGGAATTGGCTTCGGAGCGGCGCTGGAAGGGAATGGCCTTTGTATGAACTTTTTGGCATCTAAACCCTTGAATACCGGAGGTGCTCCCGGTATCTGGTCCACCCTCGAGTTATATGTTTCGACTTTTTTGTCGTTGGCTTCGATTCTTTTTTCACCTGTTTCGACCCACTTGGTTAGCTCCTCTAGCATTCTGATAATCCCGGGGTTGACCCCCGCACCGCTCTCATCCGGTGTTGCTATGTCCGGTTCATTTTGTCCGGTTGCTGCTTGAGGGGTGGCATTTTCAGCTCTATCTGGGCTCCGGGCGTGACTTTGCAGTTGGGCTATGGCTATTTGTTGAGCTTGCAGCATGTCGAATATTACCTTGAGGCTGATTTCACCTTCTCCACTTTGTTGAATTCCCGAACGGTTCTCCCCCCGAACGCTATGTGTCGAGCCTGATGCACGGTCAGCTTCGATCGCCACTTGAGAATTAACATCGATTGGGGCTTCCTGTCCGGGTGCATTGTTGTTTTCCGCTTGGTTGTTGACTTCGTTATTGAGAGGAGGTAATTGTGCCATGATTAATCTGTATCCTGAAAAACAGAGAGCTTTGCAAAGAACAAGTGTAAAATTGTGTTTTTAAGAAAAGACGTATCGAAAATTCACTAATATCCTCGGCCCCACGGTGGGCGCCAAACTGTTTACCCTTAAAATCGGATAAAAATTTAATTTATTCATGGCGCTAAGGATCCGCGAACCAATTTGATACTAAATGAAAATATGGCAAAAGCAAGTAAAATATTACGATAAGAAAAGGACAGTCAAACCACGAATTGGCGATAAACTATGAGAAATGGGAAAATATTCTGATGAACAGCGAATGTAGTATTAGAGAGCAGTAGATGTGATAAGGAGTAGCCAAAATATATTAACTTGAGTTCTGAGAATGTTGTTGGTTACAATGGTGAATGCGAACGCCTCTTATAGGCAAAAATAAGAATTCCAAATAAGGTAGGTAACTAATTACAAGATAAATCCCCTTAAATACGGGATTGAATCTCCTTAAATCATGGCATAACGGCTATAATGGTTGAGGTAATTACTCCTGGCGAGATACCTGGTGAATGGCGAGATACACGGTTCGAGGCCGACCCTCAATCTCTAAGTATTCCTTGGCCAACCATATCGGTCGTCTCGTTTCGGCTGCTCCAAACTGCGTGCCCAACTTTTCGATCCCGGACCGAGGTAGTTCGGCCTCATACTATAACCGTCCTGTCTTCCCTTGATTGTGACCGGCCCAATTCCATTTAATTATATCCGACCCGATTTCATTTGATTGCACCCGACCCAATACAGCTAACTTGTCAAAATTATGCTTATAGCCTCAATTGAAAATGATTCAATTGACAAAAAATTAAAAGTAAGAACAGATCCAGCATTCTGTGACTTCTTGCTTCCTCTCCGAAACGAAGTAGAGCATCTAATAAAAGATGATTTGGTTCTTCGAGAATACTTGGTTATCAACCCCAATGGTAATAGTAGTGAATTTAATAAGGGAGATATTTTTCATCATTAGATCAAAATGCAATTTGTACAAATTATATGATAGAAATTAAAGAGCTATCTTAGGTAGCAGAAATGAATATGTTGATCAATTAAATAAAAGGTTGATTACTAAGTTTTATGATATAAACAAAATATTTTTCGATTTTTGACTCAGCAAAATATGATACCAATAATTACCACCTCGAAGAATACTTAAATACTTTAACACCAAATGGCATTTTACCATACAGGTTTGTTGTTAAGTTCATTTCTTACGTATGTTAGTATCACCATATATATAATGAACTAAGTTAAAAATTGATTTCCCTTGCAAATAGGTTGATTTTGAAAAAAAATATGCTCGACATACTACTGAAAAATATAGATATGTCAAATAGCTCATGTAATAGCACTCCGATGGTGTATAAAAACTTTGGCAATAACGTCATACTTGCAAAAATTATGATACTGGTCAATGTGCTTCTAAGTATGTGCTTATTCCCGAATTCAACTTTCGTCTTCCGAAACTAAAGAATATCCTTTTAAATTTGTGCGAAAATAATTTCAGCATGTTTATGTGTTGCAATTATAATAAATAAAGCACAAGGAGAAACATCCTAAATATTGGACAACAAGAGTTCTGGTTATGGCAGAGCAACCAAAGCATTAAAAGGAAAAACATACACAAAAAAGACATCGTCTACAGAGAAGTGTTCGGTAAGATACCATAACATTAAATATTATTAAATCATAATACATAATATTCTAACTAACATGGCCAAATTGATCATTTGTGTAAGTTCTCATGTTGTCCTTTCATTTTCAATTTGTGTATTATATTAATGTGTAATAATTTTTCGGCATTTAGATGATTGTTGTATTATTATATATAAAAGTTCTCTCATTAATTAAATTATATTGTTCTTTTATATAAATAAATATTTAATCCATCACGTGCTATTATTAACGTGCAACGCACGTTTATAGGTACTAGTCATTAATAAAAAAAGGTAATTTTAGACACCTCTATTCGGATTTCGCTTCATCACATTGATCACCCATGTGGTTCACGATATTATGAACCTCTCTTATTTTGATTTTTCTGTAAGAATTCTTTTATTTGTTAATTACTAATGTAAAGAAATAAAATATGACAACTTTACCCTTCTAATATTAAACTTTTTTGTTGACAAAAAACACTAAACTCTTGTAATTCATTAAATGTATGAATCTTGTATTAAGCAAAACATTTTAAGAATAAAAAACCCAAATTTAAAACTCCTCCCTGGATTTCTCTTCCACGTTCCTCTTCCTCCTCAATCTTCTTCCAAGCAGTGGCGTAGCCACTTTGTGCCAGATGGTAAATTACACGCCCTTCACCGAAAAATTATATTTCGTATTTAAATTAAATACATTTTATATGATTATATATTATATTTTAAAAACCTTTAACATAATTGAGTGGGACAGTCCAGTGATTCAGTGTGTTCAAAATGACGTATTGTTCACGACTTTAAAGTTCTGCTCATTTTATTTGCTAAAACTAAACGGAAACCACTATGTATAGTCTATTTAATTTTATATCAACTTAAGATTTCCCTACTAAAATAACTCTTATAACTTAAAATTTGTGTAGAAATAAACAACTAATCTTAAAAGTATTTTTTTAACTAAAAGTTATTTATTGAATAAATTTTATAATTTAAAAGTCAAGCTCTACAAAAATTTCCTCAACAAAGTTCTCTACAAACTACAAATCCTCTCGATTGTGCTTACTTTTATTAATACAATTTCTAATTTTGCCTTTTGGTTATTTTAATTTTGATTTATAAAATTATAGTTCTATTAATTTTTTTTTTTTAATTGTTTAGCTACATATTGCGTAGTATGATCTAATAATTTTGGTACACCACTCATCGACAAAAATAACTATTGACTTATTTAAAGTTCGAACATCCTTGATGAAATTTCTGACTACGTCACTGTTCTCAGGAGCGACAAGCCATCTTCTCTGTAAAAGAAGTCAATTTAGGTACTTTCCTGCATACTTATTTATGTTTCATTTTCTCTTGTTTTAGGGTTGATTATAAGTAACTGATTTAGAAAAAGCATTGAGATTTCATGCATAGATAGAAAAAACAATCTGCCAAAACACAAAACCTAGGGGAACTACGACATCTAACTTTCTTCCTTTCCGAATGAATTTGTACCCTTCATGAACACATATTCTTAATACCTTTTTATCCTTCATGGACACATGTTTTTAATATTTCAAAATTTATCATAAAAAAAATAAATGGAAAAGGTCTTCAAACACACGCATCGTTGCTGAGATGTACTTGTGATTTACATTGTAATGGCATTATAATTGTTTGCCTACTTGTTTTATATTTATGCATCGATTTCCTCGAGTTTTTATTTTTTAGCTGTTAGATTTTGATATTGGTGAATGGGAAATGATGGGATGAAAAGTGAAGGGAATATAAAAGGTCTCTTTTGCTTTGGTTAAAGCATTTGTCTCACATAGGAAAAAAGAAAGAAAAAGAGAGGTGTATATATTACATTACACCTTCTGTAGTTGCTAGAGGGATTGAAGGGGCAAGGACCATTCACGCCGTCGTCGTCGCTCGCTCCGCTCGGCTTCGGCTTCGGCTTCGGCAAACTTTTGTTTAATTATTTATTTATTTATTTATTTATTTATTTATTTATTTAATAAATAGGAAACCATCCAACGCAGATCGACCCTGACCCGCGCACGACCCGCAACGTGTGACCGAGCCGGTCCGTTTTCTCTCTTCCCGGATTTTTTTGAATTTCTCTCCAAACTTGGTGAATGATTTGAAGTTGCAACATTCAGAATCAACACCTCCAACCTGGTGTCTGATGTGAATGGTTGCAAACATTCAGAATCAGTACCTCCAACGGCTATAAATTCTAGATTTTTTCCAGAATTCAACACGAATTAATCTCCAATCCAACTTTCTTTAAAAATAAACTCTCTTCTTTATTCTGAGTGATATACTGCCGTTGAGTGGTTCGCCATTACCGGAATTTGGAGTACTACTATTATGGTAAGATAATCGTTCTATCCTAGGAGGGGATATTCCATCAACCTTGAGTACTGTGAGGGGAATAATTTCCTTAAGGACATATTTTGAACTAAGTGGGCTCGATTATATTCTGAAAATAATTCTAAACTGTTTCTATTCTTCTCTGGTTTCTACAATTTACTGTTTCTGTTTCTACACTGTTTTTTTGCTAAGTGTTTGACAGATTGTTTAAAAGTTATTTAAAACGTATACAGATTATTATTGCTAACATTAGCTAATTAACGGTGGAGTATATTAGCAACCGTAAAGTTGTCATATTTAATTTTTGTGACATTAATAACTAATGAATAAAAGAATTGATAAAAATAAATAAATGAGGGAGGTATGCGTATCGTGAACTACAGGGGTGGTCAGTGTGATAAAGCAAAATCTAAAAGGAAGTTTATGAAATTATCCGTAAATATAAAGCTAACTTTAAAATTATGGAAAATAAATAGTCAATCATATGAAACGTTTTTTGAGTTTTATGAACAAATCGCTCTTTTCTCTATTAAATAATTTTGTTTTTTCTTTACAACAACAACATGGTATGCGAAGGATACTATGTACGCAGACCTTACCCTTTTATAACTTTAATTGATAGCTCATATAGCAAAAATAAAATTTTTATAATACCATAAATAAAGAATAAAATATATAACATAAGGCTGTATACATAGGTACCTCCTTAAATTTTGCCAAAAATATTTTTCACACTTTATCAAATGACCTAACCTATTAAACACCTGATCTTAATTAAAAAAGTGCATCAAAGCATTCCCTAACAACATGGGAGCAGTTGTCGGGAACGGACTGATAACTAAAACATGAATATTCATACACGAATAATGCGCCAAAGACACAAAAGAAAGTGTGACATGTGGCTTTTTAACCTAAATAATAAGCCACCAAACAAAGGAATATAAAGGATTATAAAACTTTTTATTTTTCGAAAAATTACAAGCAACCCCTTTTGCGTTAATTCTCCACCGCCTTAAAGCAATCGCAGAACCTTTTGCAATACACAAAATCAAACTTATTGTCTTCTCCTTCTTCCCCTTTCTATTCCCATCAACGAATAGATCAAGCTCCAGAATGCATTCTCAACCAGAGCTGGTTGCAATTGGTAATGCGACATTCATTCTTGGTTAGTGGTTATCCTAAATTTCGGATAACAATTGAATTTATATATAGTTTTAAGGATATGTAGCCTAATTTGATACAAATGAAAAATAATATAATGAAAGTTAAAATTAAGAGATAAATGAAAAAGAAACGCAAACCACCCGAGTTAGACACCATTGGCCGTTGGCTGATCCTTCTTGGGCAGAAACTAATTATAATGGAAATTTAAACAAGTTGATGATAAAATGATTCAAGAAAGAAATATATCATTATTTTTTTTTATTGATGATTCGTGAAAAATGTTTCTGGTAAATGGTTCAACTCTTTAGTGGGGAGGTCGTACATCTGGTGCAACTTTATACAAGGTAAAAATCTCCGCACAAGGTAAAAAATCTCCTGATTTTTTAATTAAGCGGTTCTATTGATTAGTGCCGAGATTCCTACCGTGATGTTCATCCCATTACGGATATTCCGATTTTCCGTCATTTAGGTTTAATGATCTTCCCTCTGACATTTTCGGAGTCAGGCTTGATTTCGGAGTCAGACTTGATTTCGGACCACGGGCTAGGTGTTCTCGAGGTTGAACATTCTGGCTTCGTGTTCTGCTTCGATGAAGCTCGGGTTCGATCTTCGACCTTACATATTTCTAACCCGATCTGTCGTGCAATAGTTGAACTCGGTGTTAACCATATAGAGTCGAGCCCGATTTCGACCACATATAGATGAGCCCGACTTCGACCGTATACAATAGTCTCCTCATTTTTTGGAGACTAACGACGAGAAACGATATGAGGCTCAAATTCTCATTCTGATAAGTGAGTGTGAACTTATGACGTACGCGATATGGAAATCGAAAACGTCCTATCAGAAAAGCTTTTTAAAGCATCAAGTATGTGTCAGTCGGCGTTCTGCCGCTTTGGGATGCGAATGTCGTTTTGAGAGACTATAAATACCCTCATTCACCCTTTATATTCAAATGTTCGTGCTCTTTTATAAAACTACATCTTTCTTATCTTCAAGACCTCCTGCCTTCTGATTTTCTGAAAATACCTCACAAGCTATCTTCATACTATATTTCCTTTGTATCTGTATCTTTTAATTTCTTCATCTGTTCAAAACAATGGAGAAGACTTCAAAATTCATTCCTCAATAACTAACTCCGTCTTCTTCTCAACCTGCTGAGGACGTTTCGCCTGTCGTTATTGAGGAGCCTACAACGGAGCCCCCTCTGAAGGCGTTTTGTACCAACCGGGTTTTCAAGAAGAGCCGATTTCAAGGTCGATAAAGCTTCCACAATACGGGGTTGATGCGAACCGGTCACGAGATACATCTGTTCAATCACTGACAGAGTTCTCGATAAAGTCAAGGAAGACTGTAACTGGGTCGACAAGTATGTGGTGGTTCCTGCGCTTGAAGAAGAAATCACTACCCACGTGGAGGGTTTTTAAGTGTTTACACTTATCCCTTCACGTTGGGCCCTTTTTACCCGGTCATTATTGCCTTTTGCAAAAGGTACGAAATGACCCTGGGCCAAATTCATCCTTCTTTCTGGAGGATAGTCATTCTTCTCCATTTTTTTGTAAACAAGATCGAGGGGTATTCTTTCACCGTCGATCATCTCATGCGTTTGTACAGTCCCCGCCTCTACCGAGAGGGGTTGATAAAACTTGCCCGCCGGGCAAGCAAAGCCCCGCTCTCAAGTATTGATGAGGATCGGGATTGAGGGTAGTTGGGTCTATTTGTTCGAGTGAAAACATGGAACCTAATCCCGGCCGAGGATATGCCATTTCCTGAGAAATGGAATATGAAGCGTAAGTATGACCCTGCTTAACAATTTGTTTATTGTTCTCCCTTTCGCCCTTCCTCTTATCAATTTTATTTAGCGCAGCTGTATCTCGGATGCCGAATGCAATTCCTTATCTCAAAGAATGGGTCAAGGGGATCGTATCCCAAAGATCATATTCCGAGCGCGCATGGCGTGAGCTTTCGAAAGGCCGGTGGGAGGCCCGACTTCATGGTGAGATAAGTTACACTCGAACTTAATTCTTTGTGCTATTGATTTCTAACTTGTTTTACCTTTCTTTTTCAAGTTTATTAAAGGATGTTGAGATGAGACCTCCACTCGTAGGCGATGATGTTCCCAGCGAGCCCCCTGTTTCGAAGCAGGATAAAGAGAAGAAAAGAAAAGAGGCCCCAAGTTTCTCAGACCTCAAAAAGAAGAGACCGAGGAAAAGATTGGCTCGCAAGCCCAAGGGGAGTGCTAGGTGACCAAGGAGGATCAGGCAAAAAATGAACGAGGTGGATGCGCCATGCCTGTTCAATGAGGCTCAACAGGCGCTGAATCGGGTAACTACCGATAAGCTATATTCGATGTAGTTTGTTTTGTACTTTAAATTTTCAATTAATCATAACATCTTCCTTTATGATTGCAGGCCTCAATACTTCACCATGAAGCCTTTCTCCGATTTCGGGAAGAGTCGAAACGCTATGAATGGCTCGAAGGGGAGATGATGGACCTCCGTGCCCAATTGGAGCTTACCTAGAAGGATAATGTTGGCTTGGTCGAGCAAGTAGAGAAAAATCTTGATCAGATTACTCAGCTTCGATCTGAAATAAGTGTGGCTAGAGCTGAGGCCGATGAGTAGAGGAGCAAGATGGATCAGCTGGCCTCGGAAAAAGAGATATTTCAGGCACAGTTAGCTTCAGCAGAGGCTAAGCTTAGAGAGGCAAAGGAGAAAGATGAGGCTCAAACCAGGAACACCGACGAGCTCCAATTGCGGACCAGCACGATTATCTCAGATCGAGATAATATGGCTAAAGAGCGAAAAACGGCCAAGTCTGATGTTGCCGTGGTCAAAGCCGAAGCTGATGAACTGGTGGCTCAATATAAGGCCGATGCTGAAGCTACTCAAGATCAATCAAGGAATATGGTTGACCATATGAGATGGCAATCTCGTAGACTTTCCTTGAAGAGATTCATGCTCGACTCTTTGATTTATTGGTGGAGATCGAAGATGGCAGGATAGCCGAGGCCAAGGCCAGAAAATTAGCCTTCCCGGAGGAGGATGATTCCGAGGATTCAGTCGGATCCGAAGAATGAAACGACCTCGGAAATTCTGATATCGAGGCGGGATCCAGTTGAGACCAAGTCGCTCCTGACCGAGTTTTATCTTTTCCCGTGTTTAATATTGTGTATCGAGGTTGCTCGATTTTGTGGAAGGGATTTTTGATGTATATATGTGAAGCTTTCTTTTTGCAACTTCTGAAATACCTTAGCCCTCGAATACTATTGTAAAGCTTTCTTTTTGCAACTTTCGAAATACCTTAGCCCTCCAATACTATTAACATAGTATGGCCTTAACCTTTTAATTCGGGGGGTTGCCAATTAGGTCTTATATTAGCCCTCAAATAATATTAACTCGAAACGGCCTTAGCCTTTAAATTTTGTGGTTTGCCTTAATAGGTCTCATCCCCCCTCGAGTTCTGTTAACTCGAAACGGCCTTAGCCTTTAAAGTTCGGGGTTTGCCTTAATTGGTCTCATCCCCCGGCCTTAGCCTTTAATGTTGGGGGTTTGCCTTAATAGATCTCATCCCTCTTCGAGTTCTCTTAACTCGAAATGGCCTTAGCCTTTAATGTTCGGGGTTTGCCTTAATAGTTCTCATCCCCCCTCGAGTTATGATAACTCAAAATGGCCTTAGCTTTTAAAGTTTGGGGTTTGCCTTAATAGGTCTCATCCCCCCTCGAGTTTTATTAACTCGAAACGTCCTTAGCCTTTAAAGTTCAAAGTTTGTCTTAATAGGTCTCATCCCCCCTCGAATAAGTTTTTTCTTCGGACAAGTCCCCTAGTGAGAGAATGGTTATTCGAACTAAAATTAAAGTGGCCCCTGGTCTCTTTTGATCGGAATTAGGATGTTTGTATACAAGAGACTTTTCTTTATTCTCGTTCATGCATGTGTACAATTTGTGTTAGGGTTCGATCAATCTATTTGGGCACGGTTCATTTGACCGTTTGGCCCTTACATTGAATCTTATTGATCTTTGACCCTTTAATCCTAGAATTTCTTTCCAAGCTAAAGTGGCCCCCCAGTATTCGGGGTCGATTGAAGATAAGCTTCGAATACTGTCGTCACCGATTTGCTATCAGCCTTCGAACATAAGTTAGCTCGATTTACTAGTTTCCTCATTAAAAACTTTGCCGTAAAACCCATTTTGGGACAAAACTGGTTCAATGGAAAAAGAGTGCAACGCGTGCTTTCAGACTTAATATCTCGTATCCCCCGATCCAGGGTACCTCTTTTGATACCTGCAAATGTTAGTTCTTGAGGCAAATAAAAATAAAGAACAGGATCGTATCTTAGAAGTAATACCGTTTCAAGTGACTTATGTTCCAGTTGTTTGGTAGTTGTCTACCATCCACTATTCCGAGCTTGTAAGGAATCCTTTCCGGTGATTTTAATGATACAGTAAGGTCCTTCTCGATTTGGTCCCAGCTTCCCTTCATTCAGGTTCTGTGTGTTTGGTGTAACCTTCCTTAGTACTAAGTCCCCGACATTGAAATATCGAAGGTTGGTCCTTCTGTTGTAATACCTTTCGATCCTTTGCTTTTGAGCAGCTAGTGAAACAAGGGCAGCTTTACGTCTTTCATCTAACAGTTCCAAGTTCATATTCATTGCTTCTTAGTTCGATTCCTCTGTCACATACCGAAACCTGACACTTGGCTCCCCGACCTCGACCAGTATCAAAGCTTCGGTGCCATAAACCAGAGAGAACGAGGTGGCTCCGGTGTTGGATTTCTCGGTCGTGCGATATGCCCATAGGACTTCGAGAAATATTTATTTGCATCTCCCTTTGGCATCGGTTAATCTCTTTTTGAGATTATGAAGTATTGTTTTGTTGGTAGATTCGGCTTGTCCATTCCTACTGGGGTGGTAGGGCGTCGATAGGATCCTTTTGATCTTGTGATCTTCGAGAAATTTTGTCACTCTGCTACCAATGAATTACTTCCTGTTGTTGCATACGATCTCGGCTGGCATTCTAAATCAGCATATGATGCGATCCCAAATGAATTCGATCACTTCTTTTTCCCTAACCTTCTCATACGCCTGCGCTTCCACCCATTTAGAAAAATAATCAGTCATAAATAGTATATATTGAGCCTTACCTGGTGTACGGAAGAGGGCCAACGATGTCCATCCCCTATTTCATGAACGGCCATGGTGATAGGACTGAGTGGAGTGTCTTCCCGGGTTGATGGATCATCGGTGCGTGCCTTTGGCATTCGTTACATTTTCGAACGAACTCCTTTGCGTCTTTTTCCACGTCGACCCAATAATAACTGGCTCTGATTATTTTTCGAATTAGCGGCTCGGCGCCGGAATGGTTCCCGTAAGTACCTTCATGGATTTCCCTTAAAATATACTTAGTAACGCCCGGTCCCAGACATATCGCGAGTGGGCTGTCAACTGTTCTTCTGAACAAGGTTCCGTCATCAGACAAGCTGAACCGGGCCGCCTTCGTATGCAGGCGCTCGACTCCTTTGGATCCGAGGGGAGTTTGTCGGAACTGAGATATTCTACGTATTTGTTCCTCCAACCCAAGTTAGACTTGTCGAGTTGATCTCAGCGTGGCCTTCTTCCACTACCGACCTCATGAGTTGTACGACCTTTCCAGAATCGACCTCGTCGTCTTCGATCGACGACCCCAAGCTGGCGAGGGCGTCGGCCTCGCTGTTTTGATCCCGAGGTATATGTTGTAAGGTCCATTCCTTGAACCACTGCAACATTACTCGGAGTTTGTCTAAGTATCTCTACATTCGCCCTTCCCTAACCTCGAACGCTCAATTGACTTGATTTACCACAACAAGGGAGTCACACTTGGATTCGATCACTTATGCTCCCAAGCTCTTGGCTAGTTCTAGGCCCGCAATCATGGCTCATATTCTGCCTCGTTGTTAGTCAGTTTCACAGTCTTAATTCATTGTCGAATTATGTTACCATTTGGTGGCTTCAACACGATGCCAAGTCCGGATTGTTTTGCGTTCGAAGCACCATCTGTGAAAAGGGTCCATATTCCTGAAGGAGTTCCTGAGCCAACTAACAACTCTCTTTCGAGCTCGGGTATCAGGTATGGTGTAAAATCAGCTACAAAGTGTGCCAACACCTAAGATTTGATGGCGGTTCGAGGTCGATATTCAATATCGTACCCACTTATTTCTATGGCCCATTTGGCCAATCAACCTGAGAGATCAGGCTTATGCATCACATTTCTTAATGGGTAAGTTGTTATGACACATATGGGATGACATTGGAAATACGGTTTCGGTTTCCTAGAAGCGCTTAACAAAGCGAGCGCCAGTTTTTCCAAGTGAGGATACCTAGTTTCAGTTTCGCCTAAGGTTCTGCTGACATAATAAATCGGGAATTGTGTACCTTGTTCTTCTCGGACTAGGACTCCGCTTACCGCTATCTCTGAGACTACCAGGTAAAGGTATAGTTGTTCGTCCATCTTCGGTGTATGAAGCAACGACGGCCTTGATAAATATCTTTTGGGTTCTTCCAAAGCATGATGGCATTCCGGAGTCCACGAAAAGTTGTTCTTCTTTTTCAGTAAAGCAAAGAACCGGTAGCTTTTATCGGACGACCTCGAAATGAATCACCCTAAAGCGGCTATCTATCCGGTCAACTTTTGCACGGCTTTTGCGTTATCTACGACCGTGATGTCCTCAATAGCCTTGATTTTTTTAGGGTTGATCTCGATTCCTCGATTCGAGACCATGAATGCGAGGAGTTTACCTTGAACCCACACCAAACGCGCACTTTTTCGGGTTCAACTTCATGTTGTACTGCTTCAACACACTGAATGTTTCCTGCAAATGATTTAAATGGTCCTCCGCTCGAAGGGATTTAACTAACATTTCGTCAATATAAACCTCCATTGTCTTTCCTAGTTGTTTCTTGAACATTTGTTTTACTAAGCATTGGTATGTGGCTCCAACATTTTTTAACCCAAATTGCATTACATTGTAACAGTATGTGCCATATTTAGTGATGAAGGAAGTTTTTTCCTGATCACCTGGGTCCATCCGTATTTGGTTGTAGCCGGAGTATGCATCGAGAAAACTAAGGGTCGCATGGCCGGCAGTAGCATCGATCATGCGATTGATGTTGGGTAAGAGAAAAGAGTCTTTGGGACATGCTTTATTCAAGTCTTTATAATCTACACACATTCTTAATTTATTCCCTTTTTAGGGACTACCACTACATTTTCCAACCAATCTGGGTATTTAACCTCCCGAATAGACCCTATCTTTAGAAGTTTAGTTACCTCATCCTTGGTTAACGCATGTTTGATTTCAGACTGAGGCCTCCTTTTTTGTTTGACTGGATGGAACTTCGAATCCAGGCTCAGCTTGTGAGTGGTTATCTCCGACGGTATACCTGTTATATCAAGGTGGGACAAAGCGAAGTGGTCTTCGTTAGTTGTAAGGAATCGAATAAGTTTTGTCCTAAGCTCGGAGCTAAACCCCGAGCCTAAGTATACCTTTCGTTCGGGCAAGTCTTCTCGCAGTGTGACTTGTTCTAGTTCCTCGACAGTCGATTTGCTAGCATCGGAATCATCGGGGGTGATGAAAGATCTTGAATTTCATAATCATCATCCTTGATATATACTTGTTTATCCACATTTGCCGAAGATGGTATCTATGATTGCTAATTTGTCTTGCTCCCGACCATTTGGTTGGGAACCGTTGGTGTGGGTGTCATTTCTTCCACCGCGAACATCTCTTCAGAGCTAGTTTCTCCCCGTAAACCGTTTTAACTCCGTCGGACGTCGTAAACTTCAACACTTGGTGTAGTGTCGAAGGTATCGCCCTCATATCATGGATCAATGGCCTTCCAAATAGAGCATTGTATCTCATGTCCCCTCCGATCACACAGAACATTGTTTCTCGAATGGTTCCAGCAGTATTTATTGGCAACATTAATTTGCCCTTGGTGGTCTCACATGCCATAGAACCCATTAAGTACTCGGACTGTAGGAACGATCCGGTCTGACAGGACGAGTTGCTCCACGACCCACGACCGGATTATATTGGCCGAGCCACTTGGGTCGATTAAAACAAATTTTACTCTAACTTTATGTATACGTACAGATATTACCAGTTCATCATTGTGGGGTTGTACAATTCCTTCCGCATCCTCGTCGTTAAAAGATAAAGTCCCCTGTGGCGTGTAATCCTGAGCGCGCTTTTCCCTAATGATGTATATTTTGGTACGTTTCAACATCGGCCCTTAAGGGGTATCGACTCCACCGATAATCATGTTGATTGTATGTTGAGGTTCTTCCTGGCCTGTCTGTTTATTCCTATTTCCGAAGTGTTTTTTTGCTCGGTCGTTCAAGAGTTCTCGAAGGTGTCTGTTATTGAGTAACCGGGCTGCTTCTTCTCTCAGTTGCCGATAGTCTTCTGTTTTATGACCGTGAGTGTCGTGACATTTGCATATCTGATTAGGATCCCTTTGGGTTGGATCAAATTGCAATGGTCGAGGCCATTTAGTGTCTTTGATGCGACCGATAGCAGATACGATAGTGGCAGCATCAACATTAAAATTATACTCCGATAATCGAGGTGCTTCTTTATGCCCGATGGGCCTTTCAAAATTGCTTTTGGTCTTGAGCCCCCGGCTGTTCTGACCTCGGTCATTTCTCCTTTCATGTCTTGGAGAGTTTTGCCCGGATACGCCAATTTTTTTGTCCCCGTGATACGGTCGATGTCGCTCTCTATTCGATCTTGGTTCGCGATAAACTTCCCTTTGGATTTTGTCATAAGTTCTAACGGGGTAAATGGATTCCGAAGGGGCTCTGAGCTGATCGTCTTCGACTCTGATTTTTTACTGGTACCGGTTATGTACGTCGCCCATGTGACGGCAGGATACTCTATCAAGTTCTGTATTAGTTGTTGCAAAGCCGCTGAGCTTCAAACATTGAGCCCTTGAGTGAAAGCTTGAACATCCCAATCGTTTGTGACCGGTGACAGTTCCATCCGTTCCATTTGGAACCGGGACACGAACTCTCTGAGCATCTCGTTACCTTTTTGCCTAACTTTAAAAAGGTCCGATTTTCGCGTTTCGACCTTGATGGCGCCTGCGTGTGCCTTCACAAAAGAATCTGCAAGCATAGCAAACGAGTCAATAGAATTACGGGGTAAGTTGTGATACCATGTCATGGCTCCTTTCAACAGGGTTTCCCCAAAAATTTTCAACAGAACGGATTCGATCTCGTCATCCTCCAGGTCGTTCCCTTTGATAGCGCATGTATATGTGGTTACATGCTCGTTTGGGTTAGTCGTTTCGTTGTATTTGGAGATTTCTGACATACGGAATTTTTCGGGTCTCGGTTTAGGAGCCGCGCTCGGTGGAAAAGATTTTTTCACGAACTTTTTGGAATCTAGGCTTTTTAATACCGAGGGTGCTCCTGGGATTTGATCCACCCTGGAGTTGTAGGTTTCCAGCTTCTTGTTATTTGTCTCAATTTTCTTCTCCCCATATTATATTCTCTTAGTTAGTTCTTCGAGCATCTTCATAATTCTGAGATTTCCCCCCAATTCACGCTCACTCAACCTTCCTACAACCGATCCATCCTTATGGGTAATTTCCCGGGAAGGGCCAGGCTCAACCCTGTTCAAGATTTGGCATCAGATTTGTAATCGAGCTATCGCTGCCTGTTAGGCTTGCAACATATCGAAGATCATTCGGAGGCTGATCCCGTCCCTTCCATCGTTTGGGGGATTTTGTGTCACCGATCGGACTCCCCCGTGAACGCTATTTGAGGGGCCAGTACGCAGATCTCCATCAACTGCCACTTGTGAATTAGCATCGATTGGAATTTCGTCACCAGGCGCTATGTTATTATTATCGCCTTGATGATCGAACTCGTTATCAACGCGTAGAGGTGCCGATTGAGAGTTTGACATTTTCGTATTGCAACCTGGAATAAGAAACAGTTCAAAGAGCAAGTGTGAAACAATGTGTGTGACAAAAGGTTGTATCAAATATCCACTATTATCCTTAGCCCCAGGTGGGCGCCAAACTGTTTACCCTAAATTTCGGATAACAATTGAATTTATACGTGGTTTTAAGGATATGTGGCCTAATTTGATACAAATGACGAATAATATAATGAAATTAAAATTAAGAGATAAATGAAAAAGAAACGCAAACCACCCGAGTTAGACAACCTAGGCCGTTGGCTGATCCTTCTTGGGCAGAAACTGATTATAATGGAAATTGAAACAAGTTGATGATAAAATGATTCAAGAGAGCAATATATCACTGTTTTTTCTTTTTCATTAATGATTTGTGAAAAAGGTGTCTAGTGAATGGTTCAACTCTCCCTTTGGATAATGGGGAGGTCGTACATCTGGTGCAACTTTATACATGGTAAAAATCTCCGCACAAGGTAAAAAATCTCCTGATTTGCTAATTAAGCAGCTCTATTGATTAGTGCCGAGATTCCAGCTGTGATGTTCGTCCCATTACGGATATTCTGGTTTTCCGTCATTTAGGTTTAAGGATCTTCTCTCGGACATTTTCGGAATCAGACTCGATTTTGGACCGTGGGCTTGGTGTTCTCGAGGTTGGACATTCTGCCTTTGTGTTCCTCTTTGATGAAGCTCGGGTTCGATCTTCGACCCTATGCATTCTAAACCTGATCTGTCGTGCAATAATTGAACTCGATATTAACCATATAGAGTCGAGCCCGATTTCAACCAGATATAAATGGGGCCGACTTCGACCGTATACAATTAGTTTTATTTTATTGTTCCTATACTGGTTGGTCTTCTTATGATAGCATTATTCTGTTGTGAATACATTGATTTGTACTAATAATGTATGGAATTAGTGACTAGGGAGAAATGACTACGGTTTTCAAATGAGGGCACAGTGGTGGTGATTAGAAATATATTTGATAGAGTTTGCAAGAAGGGAATTGCTTTCAAACTAATGTACAACCAAACTGATGTGATGAGAAATTGGACTTATTGTGGCGACCAAAGTCGCTACAGAAGGGCACAAAGTCGCAGCAAAATATCTATCGCTGCAACCTTTTGATTTCTGCAAGTACAACTATAACTAAATATTTTTGTGGCGACCAAAACATCCTGTAAAGTAGATGTTTGTGCTGGTCGCCGTTGAAATATAGCAACTAAAGATATTATACATTCAGTAGCAACTCTTAATAGCTACAGTTGTCTATGTTATAGTGATGACTCTAGTCACTATATATGCTAATTGTTTTTGTAACAAAGTTATGTTGCCATTATAACCTATTTTTCAATAACTACAATGGCCAAAAATTCTAATAGTTTTTCAGTTGAAAACTTATTTTCAAAAGTTAATACACAACTATATTGTCACGATCCTTATTTTCCTTCGTAGGATGTCGTGATGGAACCTAGTCTCTAAGACTAGGTAAGCCGATTACTTATAACGATTAAGCCAGATTTTAACAGTCATAATTTTAACAGAGTTTAATATGAATATCGAAACAAAAGCGAAATAAGCCTACACGGCAATAATCATAATAATCTCCCAAGACTGGTAATACAGAGTCACGAACTCTGGCTGAGTACATGGAAAGATCTCAAAGATCGAAATACAATACTGTTCAAATAACAAGCTGATAGAACAATAAAAGGAAAGAACTCCAATGGACTACGACGACCAAGCATCTCTACCTTGAATAATCGCGACTGATAAGCTAACTCTGCCCGAGTCCGATATCTATAATACATGGCTCTGCACAAAAATGTGTAGAAGTATAGTATGAGTACATCATGGTCGATACCCAATAAGTATCAAGACTAACCTCGATGGAGTAGTGACAAGATACGAGTCAAGACACCCACTAGACAAAATAACTTGTGCAGTATAAAAGAATACAACTAATAATGGAAAGAAGGAATCAGTAAATAGCAACAACAATCAACATGTGATATGAATAATAAAGCAATAAGAATAACGTGAAAGTAACATTGAAACCATATAAGGAACACAAATGATAACCAACAAATCAAGCCGTTCTAACACAAGTTTCGTAATGAAATTACCTGAGATACCTCATCTCATAGTCACAAGTCATGAATTTCAACCAACCGTAATATGCTCACGGCACCGTGTGCCCACATCTCAAATCACAGCCGCACGGACAATTCACAGGCCAATATCTCAATCCGCTCAGCATGATCACAGGCATTCATTAACAATCCGCCCGGCGTGGTCACAGGCTCACAATCAAAATTCGCCCGACGTGGTCACAAGCTCACAATTACAATCCGCCCGGCATGGTCACAGGCTCACAATCACATGAAAAAGAGATAATACAAGAATGCATGGGCATGATCAATAAATGTCAAATTTCATACTCCTGAGTTAGTATAAGTGGCATGCTACAGTATGCTCGTGCGAGTGTACTATTGCAGCCCAAGTGAACAAGTAATATCAAGACATTGCGTAGCTCATCAAAGCATCACAACAAGTCACGTAAGGAAAAGCACACCATCACACGAGTATCACCAACAAAATATCCCTAAGTCATCACACATCATCCCTGACATTTTGCCACCCTTATCTCTCCGATAGCAACCCGTATCACTCCGCCTTGACAATATCATTAACCACCCGAATCACTCCGTGTAATAGCCGCCCTTATCGCTCCGCCTAGACAATAGCCACCCGTATCATTCCGTACATTCAACAACGGTGAAATGCCACCCTCATGCACCGTATAGCAACGGTGAAATGCCACCATTATACTCCGCATAATATAACAACCAAACCATACAAAAATTCACATATGCTAACATCACAACAACACGACATATCAACTTGTACCACATCCCATAGGCCCAACTTTCCAAAGATCCAACAACATTAATATTTTCACAAGAAATAGCCCACGACTCAAACAAAATGTGTATGGAATCTCAATAACAACAAAATGAACGGGAAAGTAAATCAAAAAGGAACAACACCCCCTTTAAACACAACTTCACTTAAAATAGATTAATGAGTTTCGATAACCTCAATTCCAATTGATTGTTTAAGGTTAAACTTGATAGTGAAAGTATTTCCATGAAATGGCAAACTTCAGATTCTAGTATACGAATTAGGCTAACAATGAAAGAGGTGGCATGAACTAGTACTACGTCAAAATGCATGAGAACTACCCGGCAACAAAAGGAGTTCATGTAACAACAATTGCAACTAAGAGTAACTCAACAATAAAGAGATCAAATAATGATAAGAGTGGTAAGAACTTCAAAAAGCACATAAGAGCAAACTCGACAAGTAAAGAATGTGACATGTAATGACAACTTCAAATAAAGCATGTGATAGTAGACATGGAGAATAAAAAATATAACTTGTGCTAACAATTCCAAATAAATACATGAAAGAAGTCTAAGAATCTAAACCGGTCATTTTTCACATATAAGCCCGAGTACGTACTCGCCAACTCGCACACACGACTTTCACATAACACAACTAGCACAAACGACTCAAATCCTAAGGGGTAGTTCCCCCAAACAAAGTTAGGCGAGGTACTTACCTCAAAGAAGCCAAATCAATACTCTAAAATGACCATCTCGTGTGAAACAAATCTCTGGGTGGCTCAAATCAAGCCAAAATAACTTAATATCATAAATAAAAACCATAGGAAATAATTTCAGATAATAAAGCTTGGATCTTTAATGAAAACTAAAAAATCAACCCAAAAAGTCAACCTCTAGCCCGCATCTCAGAACGCGTCAAAATTTACAAAATCCGAACAACCATTCCGATACGAGTCGAACCATACCAAAATTATCCAATTCCCACATAAATCTGCCTTCAAATCCTCATTTTATATTTCTGAAAGTTTTTTCAAGAAAATCACTAATTTACTGATAAAAAAAAAGAGATTTTTTTTTTTTTTAGTGAAATTATTGTTTATTGATATCATGGAATATAATCGAATGTAGGTAAAGAACACTTATCCCAATCCAACACTTGAAAATCCCTCCAAAATCGCCCAAGAGCTCTCTAACTCAAAAAGTGAAAGCATATCAAAAGCCCTCGAAATATAGTACTTATATTATGCCCATACATTTGTACATCGCTATGGCCGAACAAGACACACAATTGCAAAGAAAAAACAATCTGCCCCCGCAAAAGAATTTCGCGAACGCGAAACAAGGGGTGTGAACACGATTCATCACAGCCTCAGCTATCGCGATCATGGACATCTCTATGCGAACGCGGAGAACAAAGCTCCGGCCTCCCCAGCATGGTCACCCAATACGCGATCGCGTAGTACCAACTATGAACGCGAAGAAGCAACACTCACAAGCACGCGATCACGGACTATTCATTGCGAACACGAAGAAGGGAAAAGGCCAGTCACCAAAAGCCTACCCAATCGCAGCTGGGCATTCACGATCGCGAATAAGAACATCAAACACCATCGAATCAGCAGTCCCGAGGCCCCCAAAACCTCGTTCAATCATACCAACTAGTTCCATAACATAACACGGACCAGTTCGAGGCCTCAAATCACATCAAACAACATCAAAACTACGAATCGCACCTCAAATGGTGCATAATGAACTTAGGAACTTCCAACTTCTACAGCTCGCACCGAATCATATCAAATCAACCCAGAATAACCTCAAATTTTGCATATAAGCCTCAAATGACATAACAGAGCTATTCGTACTCTCGAAATCGCAATCCGAGCTCAATATCCACAAAGCCAAGTCCCGGTAAAATCTCTCAACCTTTCAAACCTTTAACTATCCAACTTTCCCCAAAGATGCATCAAATCAACCTATAGACCTCCAAATCCAAATCCGGACATGCGCCTATCTCCAAAATCACTATAAGATGCTATTAGAATCATCAAAACATCATTTCAGAGTTGTCTTCATAAAAGTCAAACTCCGGTGAACTCTTTTCACTTAAGCTTCTAAAACAAGAATTGTTCTCCCAAATTACTCCCCAATCATCTGAAAATCAAACTCGACCACACACGCAAGTCATAACACATAATACAAAGCTGCTCGAGACCTTAAGCAACCGAATGAGACTCTAATTCTCAAAACAACCAGTCGGGTCGTTACATTCTCCCCCTCTTAAACAGATGTTCGTCCTCGAACGCGCCACGAACCATTCCGAAGTCATCAAATCACTGAACGAACTCACCATACGTATACTCGCGGGTGATCCCATGTCACCCCAATCCACTTAGGCCCCACAACACCTTCTCAACTAAAAATTAGTCCTTCCACCCACATCGATAAACCTTAGAACAAAAATTTTCACCGTCCGGTCATTTCAAAAAGACCCGATTCCCACATCAACAAAGGGTATCAGCCTTAACCAGCTGCAAAAACTAATGCATACACCAATAAGGTACAACCACACGACGTAACACATCACACATATACCCATAACGATATCTCTGACCACCATAGCTGCCCATAATCAAATCCAGCACTAGTAATTAACCTCATATCAGCTAAAATCCTGCCCCTAAACTTCACAACACTGACAACGATGCAAGAAATATGAAGATCCCATAACCATTCACTCAAATCAACAAGTCACATCTAACGCCACCTGGGCACACACCTCGCAAGTTAAAACTCAATAAGCAGAACGCGAATATGGTTGAATATGCAAAGAGAAAAACATGAGAGAACTATCAAACAAGCCCGAGAGGAACAACACCCTATCAGTACCATACTACAAATCAATTCTACAAGGGAGAATCAAAACATATGAACTAATCACAAGGATCTCATCCTAATATAACTCCACCGCGACATGTAGCCTAGTTCAAACATATCAAACCGCATGAAAACGCGAGGATCCCATTCTCAGCTCTGAATCACAGGTAGAATACACATCATAGCAACCGAAACTTTCCAATAACTCAATTTTGAGAAACAAAATCATAACAAGTAACGGACTTCCCATACCGGTAGAGCACCTAAATCACAAATTGTAGCCAAAACATCCAAAAATCACATCAAAACTTACCGTAATGAGTAAAAGAAAGTTCAATCTAGTCGCATAGCTCTCAATGGTGAACAAAGCAAAATAATAGACACATGCTAGCAATATAGAATCTCCCAATAGGGGTAAACACATAAGCAGAGTACAAGAATCACAAAACTGACCAATATATGAAGCAAGATAGGAGGACTTACCCCGATAACCAGAACATAATCATAATAAGGATGATGCTCAATAATTAGCAAACTGAAACCACACCTGTAACGACACCATCTGGTGTAGCGGCCTCAGCCCTAGCCTCCCCCTCTAGGGCGCCCTCTACCCGCCTGTCCTCCACCCCCAGCTGGCAGTGCAGGTGGAGTAGCAACTGGAATGGAGCACATAGTTTGAGTGGTATGATGAAATCAGCCCCTCCCGAGTCTGGGACAATCTATCATGATGTACCTAGTATCACCACATTCATAACAATCCCTCTGCGGGCGTGGCTGATCATACTGAGTCTGTGACGGATAAGAGGAATAATCGTTGTAGGAACCCCATGAAGGTGGTGAACTAAAAGATTGGCCGACTGCCCGAGCCTCCACCATGATAGGTCATAGCTGAAGAGTAGAATCCACTGAATCCTCCAAAACTTTGAGAGTTCTTGGTCTCCTTATCCTCCCTCTCCTCACACCAAATACGCTCTAACCTAATGGAAATCTCCACAACCTGCTGAAATGGAGTATCAGTCTCCAACTCCCGAGCCATGCTGAATAAAAGACCACAACTGAGCCCCTCAATAAATCCGCGGACTCACTCTCTGACTGTAGGAACCAAAGTAGATTCATGACGGGATAACTCACTGAACCTGCTTGCATACTCTGACACCGTCATGGTGCCATGACGCAACTGCTCGAACTTTGTGCACCACGCATTCTGGAGGGTCTGGAGAACAAAGTCCCTCCAGAACATCTATGAAAACCGAGCCCAAGTGAGTAGTGATGCATCGGTTCGTCTACCCTCCTCATAAACTTGCCACCACTGATATGTTGCTTCTGTTAGTTGAAATATAGTAAAAGCAACTCTGGTCACCTCAACAATACCTATGGTGCGGAGAATATGGTGACACTTTTCAAGAAATCTTTGTGCATTCTCGGTAGTTGTGCCAGTGAAAGTAGGTGGATTGTATCTCGTGAACCTCTCAAGCCTCTTCTGCTCCTCCTCTGATGCCCCTGGCCTGACCTCATGCTGAACAGAACTAACAGGCTTTACTGGCACCACACCCAGGAACTTGAGTAGTGTGATCCTGATGCTTTGGAAGATAGGCGGTGGGCGTCAGATCTCCTCCCCCAATCCGTGAAGTAGCTGGTGAATCGGAGATTAATCCCGCCTGAGCCAATGTACCAAACATGCTCGATAACTGCGCTAAAGTCTTCTAAAGTCCGGGGGTAGCAACAGGCACCTCCGGTGCCAGTCCCCCAACCGGAGCTACTGGCGGCTCCTTAAATGCTGCTCTGGCAGGTGCTCTAGCTGCGGCGCGTGCCCCTCCTCGGCCTCTACCTCAAACCCATCCTCTCGTGGTTATAGTAGGGGGCACAGGTGTCTGCTCAGCTGATCCGATAGCGCATGTTCTCACCATATGTGAGAGAATAGAGATACAAAGGCTCAAACTTCGCAGTCAACAAATGCGCCCGACTGCAATGAAATAAATGTAATTTTCCTAATAGTTTCGTAGCCTCTCGAAGATAAGTATAAATGTCTCCGTACCGATCTGGAAGACTCTACTAAACTTGCTCGTGACTCGTAGAACCTATAAACCGAGAGCTCTGATACCAACTTGTCACGACCCCAATTTCCCTCCGTAGAATGTTGTGATGGCACCTAATCTCTAAGACTAGGACAACCGATTACTTACAAGGATTAAGCCATTTTTTAACAATGATAAATTTAAATAGAGTTTAATATGAATACCGAAACAAAAGTGAAATTAGCCTACGCGGCAATAATCATAACAATCTCCCAAGACTGGTAATACAGAATCACGAACTCTAGCTGAGTACATGGAAATATCTCAAAGATCGAAATACAATACTATTCAAATAACAAGCTGACACTACAATGAAAGGAAAGAACTCCAAGGGATTCCACGACCAAGCAGCTCTACCTTGAATCCTCACGACCAATAAGCTAACTCTGCCTGAGTCCGATGTCTTTAATGCTTGGTTATGCACAAAAATGTGCAGAAGTGTAGTGTGGGTACACCATGATCGGTAGCCAGTAAGTATCAAGACCAACCTCGGTGGAGTAGTGACGAGGTATGAGTCAAGACAACCACTAGACAAAATAACATGTGCAATATAGAAGTATTAAGTTAATAACTGAAAGCGGGAATCAGTAAATGGAAACAAGAATCAACATGTGATATAAACAGTAAAGCAATAAGAACACCGTGAAAGTACCATTGAAACAAAATAAGGAACACAAATGACAACCAATAAATCAAGCCCACAAGTTTCGCAACAAAATTACCCGATCTCATAGTCACAAGTCACCGGTCTCAACCCACCATCATATGCTCACTGCACCTTGTGCCCTAATCTAAAATCACAACCGCAAGGACAACTCACGTGCCAATATCTCAATCCGCCCGGCATAATCACAGGCTCACATTCACAATCCGTCCAACGTGGTCAAAGGCTTAAAATCACAATCTGCCTGGCATGGTCACAGACTCACAATTACAATCCGCTCGGCATGATCAAAGACTCACAATCACATGAAAACAGATAATACAAGAACACATGGCATGATAAATAAATGTGAAATTTCATACTCCTAAGCTATTTTAAGTTACATGCTACGATGTATGTTTGTGCGAGTGTACTATTGCAGCCCAAGTGAACAAGTAATATCAAGACATCGCGTAGCTCATCGAACCAATACAACAAGTCACGTAAGGTGTATGACATACACAAGGAAAAGCACACAATCACACAAATATCACAAACGAAATGGCCCCAAGTCATCACACATCATTCTTGACATTTTGGCACCCTTATCTCTTTGATAGCCACCTGTATCACTCTGCCCTAACAATATTATTACCCACCCGTATCACTCGGATAGCCACCTGTATCACTCCGTATAATAGCATCCCTTATTGCTCCGCTCTAACTATAACACAATAGCCGCCCTATCACTCCGTATATTCAACAGCAGTGAAATGCTAACCCTTATGCCCCGCATAACAACAACAGTGTAATGCCACTCTTATACTCCGCATAACTACAACCAATCCATGCAAACAATTTGCATGTGCTAACATCACAACAACATGAGATATTAACTCGTACCACAAGTGCCCATAGGCCACAACCTTTTCAAAGATCCAACAATATCAATATTTCCACAACAAATATCCCACGACTCAAACACAATGTGTATAGAATCTCAATAACAACAAAATGAACAGGAAAGTAACTCAACAATGAACAACACCCCCTTTAAACACAATTTCACTTAAAATAGATTAATAACTCATGATAACCTCAATTTCAATTAATTATTTAAGGCTAAACTCAATAGTGAATGTATTTTTGTTAAATGACAAACTTCGAATTCTAGTGTATGAATCATGCTAACAATGAAAGAGATTGCAAGAACTATTACTACGTCTAAATGCATGAGAATAACCCGGCAACAAAAGGATTTATGTAACAATAATTTCAACTAAGAGTAACTCAACAATAAAGGAAATCACATAATGATAAAAGTAGCAACAACTTCAAAAAGCATATAAGAGCAAACTCAGCAAGTAAAGAATGTGAAATGTAATGACAACTTCAAATAAGGCATGCGATAGTAGACATGGCGAATAAAAGATATAACATGTGCTAACAATTTCAAATAAATATATGAAGCAAGCCTAAGGGTCTAAATTGGTCAATTTTCACATATAAGCCCAAGTATGTACTCGTCACCTTGCATACATGGCTTTCACATAACACAACTAACACGAATGACTCAAATCCTAAGGAGTAGTTCTCCCACACAAAGTTAGGCAAGATACTTACCTCAAAAAAACTAAATCAATACTCTAAACTGACCTCTCTTGTGAAACAAATCTCCGGGCGACTCAAATCTAGCCAAAACAATTTAATATCATAAATAAAAACTATAGGAAATAATTCTGGATAATAAAGCTTCGATCTTTAATGAAAACTAAAAAGTCAACCCAAAGAGTCAACTTCAGGCCCGCACCTCGGTAACCGACAAAATTTACAAAATTCGAACACCCATTCTGATACGAGTCCAACCATACCAAAATTATCCAATTCTGACATCAAATCGGCCTTCAAATCCTCATATTACATTTTTGAAAGTTTTTACAAAAATTCTCATTTTATCCAATTCAAATTACTAATTTAATGATGAAAACAAAGATGGAATCATGAAATATAATCAAATTCGTGTAAAGAACACCTACCCCAATTCAACACGTGAAATCCCCCTCAAAAATCGCCCAAATCCAAGCTCTTTGACTCTAAAAGTGAAAAAATATCAAAGGCCCTCGAAATAGAGTACTTATATTCTGCCTAGTCATTTGTACATCGCAATCACGGAACAAGAAACACGATCGCGAAGAAGAAACAACACTGGCCCCACATATAAGCACTTCGCGAATGCGAAACAAGGGGCACGAACGCTGTTCATCACTGCTTCAGCTATCGCGGTCATCTCCTTGCGAACACGAAGAACTAAGCACCAGCCTCCCCATCATTGTTGCCCACTATGCGATCGTGTAACGCCAACCTTGAAAGCGAAGAAGCAACACTCACAAGCACGCGATCACGGACTATTCACTGCCAATGCAAAGAAGAAAAAAGGTCAGTCACCAAACATCCTACGCGATCGCGGCTGGACCTTTGCGATCGCGAATAAGAACATCAAACACCAGCAAATCAGCAGTCCAAAACATGGAGAAATGGACCGTAGCCCATCCGGAACTCATCTGAGGCCCCCGGCACCACGTCCAATCACACAAACCAGTTAAATAACATAACGCAGACCTGTTCGAGGCCTCAAATCACGTGAACAACATCAAAATTACGAATTGCACCTCAAATCGTACTTAATGAACTTAAGAACTTCCAACTTCTTCAACTCGCGCCAAATCATATCAAATCACCGTAATAAACTCAAATTTTGCATGCAAGTCCCAAATGACATAACAAAACTATTACAACTCTCGAAATCGCAATCCGAGCTCGATATCCACAAAGTCAACTCCTTGTCAAACATCTCAACCTTCCAAACCTTCAACTTTTCAACATTCACCAAAATGCATCAAATCAACCAACGGACCTCCAAATCCAAATCCGAACATGCGCCTAAGTTCATAATCACTATACGAAGCTATTGGAATCATCAAAACATCATTCCAAAGTCTTCTTTAAAAAAGTCAAATTGTGGTCAACTCTTTTTACTTAAGCTTCTAAACAAGAATTGTTCTTCCAAATCAATTTCAAATCATCAAAAAAACTGATGTCAACCACACACGCAAGTCATAACACATAATATGAAGCTGCTTCAGACCTTAAGCTACCGAATGAGTCTCTAATTCTCAAAATGACCGATCCGGTCGTTATAATATTCATGTGAATCATTTAGCAATATCAAAAGCATCTAATATCTTTCAACAAACACCAAAAATATTTTCAATTCGAATATTAGAAATACTTAATAAAAGCCAATTAAATATACAATACAATACTTCATTGTTCATTATCATTGTGCAGACATACGAAAAATAAAAAATAGAACATTAAGGGCCTTCATTCTCCTCCTTACTCGACCCCATTTGTGTTTGCATAGGCACTTGTCCCTGTTATAATGGAAAAAGATCACTTTGATAATTCTCATAATTTAACGCTAGTATTAAAAAGAATGACCTCAAAAACGTTGCCTACGCCCACTAGTCAAGACATATTAAAGTTGTCATGACCCAAGATCCCACCACAGATGTCGTGATGGCACCTAGTCTGTAAGACTAGGTAAGCCAATTACATACAACAATTAAGCAAGTTTAACAATGATAATTTAAACTAGAATTTAATATGAATACCGAAACAAAAGCGAAATAAGCCTACGTGGCAATAATCATAACAACCTCCCCAAGACTAGGTAATACAAAGTCACGAACTCTAGCTGAATACATGGAAAGATATCAAAGATCTAAATACAATACTACTCAAATGACAAGCTGACAGTACAATGAAAAGAAAGGACTCCAAGGGACTACGACGACCAAGCAGGTCTACCTTGACTCCGATCAATAAGTTAACTCTGCCCGAGTCTGATATCTCCAATACATGGATCTATACAAAAAATTGTATAGAAGTGCAGTATGAGTACACCATGATCGGTACCCAGTAAGTATCAAGACTAACCTCGGTGGAGTAGCGACGAGGTACTAGTCAAAACACTCATTAGACAAAATAACCTATGCAGTATAGAAGTATAAAGCTAATAATGAAGGCAGAAATCAGTAAACGGCAACAAGAATAAACATGTGATATAAACAGCAAAGTAATAAGAACACCTTGAAAGTACCATTTAAACCAAATAAGGAAAACCAATAACAACCAATTAATCAAGTCGTTCTAACCTAAGTTTCGCAACGAAATTACTTCCAGATACCTCATCTCATAACTACAAATCACGAGTCTCACCCACAATCATATGCTTATGACACCTTGTGCTCGCATTTATAATCATAACCGCACGGATAACTCATGCGCCAATATCTCAATCTTCCCGGCATGATCACAGGCTCACAAATTACAATCCGCCCGGCGTGGTCACATTCTCACTATTACAATCCGCCCGGCATGGTGACATGCTAAATATCAAAATGAAAGCAGATAATACAAGAATACTTGGGTAAGATCATTAAATGTTAAGTTTCATACTCCTGAACTAGTATAAGTGGCATGTACTCTTACATCCCAAGACAACAAGTAATATCAAAGACATTGAGTAGCTCATTGAAGGCAACACAACAATTCACGTAAGGTGGGTGTCATACACAAGTAGAATTACACCAACACATGAATATCACCAACAAGTTGCCCCTAGGCCATTACACAATATCCCTGACATTACCACCCTTATCTCTTCGATAGCCACTCGTATTACTCTGCCCCGACAATATCATTAGCCACCCGTATCACTCTGACAGACACTCATATCACTCTGCCATGATAATATTACTAGCTATCCATATTACTCGGATAGCCATCCGTATCACTCTGATAATAGCCACCCTTATCGCTCCGCTCGAACAATAACACAATAGCCTCCTGTATCACTTCGTACACTCAACAACAGTGGGATGCCACTCTTACGCCCCGCACAACAACAACCAATCCACACAATAATTCACATGTGCTAACATCACAACAACACGACATATCAACTCATAGCACAAGTGCCTAGGTCACAACCATTTCAAAAGAACCAACAATATTAATATTTCCAGAACAAATAGCCCACGGCTCAAGCACAATGTGTCTAGAATCTCAATAAAAACAATATGAACGAGAAGGTAACTCAAAAATGAACAACACCCCCTCTAAACACAACTTCAATTAAATTAGAATAATAACTTTCAATAACTTCAACTTCAATAAATTTCATAAGGATAAACTCGATAATGAAGGTGTTTTCATGAAATGGCAAATTTCGGATTCTAGTGTATGAAATAGGCTAAAAATGGAAGAGATGCCACGAACTAGCAACTACGTCTAATGCATGAGAATAACCTGGCAACAAAAGGGTATCATGTGGCAAACATTTCAATTAAACATAGCTCGACAATAAAGGAAGTCACATAATGATAAAAGAGGTAACAACTTCAAATAAAGCACATAAGAGTAAACATGACGAATTAAAGATATAACATGTGCTAACAATTCCAAATAAATACATGAAAGAAGCTTAAGAGTCAACCAGTCAATTTCCACATAAAAGCCTGAGTACGCACCCATCACCTCGCGTAAAAGGCATTCACATAACACAAATAGCACAAACGACTCAAATCCTAAGGGGTAGTCCCCCTCCCCCCCCTCCCCCCACAAAGTTAAACAAGATACTTACCTCAAAGAAGCCAAACCAATACTCTAAAATGACCCTCTTGTGTGAAACAAATCTCCGGACGGCTCAAATCTAACCAAAATAACTTAATATCATAAATAAAAATCATAGAAAACAATTCCGGTGTCACGACCCAAATCGGAGGGCTGCGACAGGCACCCGGTGCCTTACTCAACCGAGTACCAACGTAACATATCTTTCTTATTCACACCATCATAGGTAAAAGGGCCAAAAGGGCCATCATGAGATAACTGGAATAAAACATAAGGGAAAACTAGACATAGGATGACCCAACATGAAATAGAAACTTATACACGTGACATACAGGCCTATAAGGCCGACATGATCATTTGTACACCCAAAACATAGGGTGAGAAAGCCATACAAGTACCCATATACATGACTTCTGTCTACAAGCCTCTAAGAGTACATAAACGTCATAAAGGTCGGGACAGGGCCCGGCCATACCAATTAGTACATTTCCAAATAATATTGACCAAATAGGCAACTCAGGAGCAAGTGGAGTGCACCAACACCTTCCGCTGAGCTGAAGCCTACTAGGAGGACTGTCAACCTGCCAATTGGGACCTGGGGACATGAAACGCAACATCCCCAGGCAAAAGGGACGTCAGTACAAATAAAGTACCGAGTATGTAAGGCAGGAAAGAAACATGGTGAAAAGAACTCAACATGTATGTTTGAATATCTCTGTGAATCGTGAAACATTTATAATGTCATGCATATGCGTGTATATGCCATACCATGCATAGGTATATGAGTACATAACATCATTAAGCCTCTGAGGGCATCCCATCACATAATCTCGGCTTCTGTGGGCGAAATCATCAACATATACCAGCTTATCAGGTGGTGGTGCGTATATAATGGTATAACGTTTCCCCATACCCCATATACATATAATATACGCGTATATAACGCCATCTGGTCATGGGTCGATGTACATGTATAAATGAATGCAATGCACAAGAAGTAAGTCAATAAGATCTCTCAGGATTCGTGTAATATCACGAAATAACTTTATCAACTTACGTATTTTCTGAGACCCATGAACAGACGATAGAATAATAGGACACATGGGGAATCAAGAACATCTGAACCCCTAGTACTTTTAAGAATAGTGTCATTTGTGAAAGTTGCTCGTTTGCTCATTTCGTTTGTAACATATGGATTATGCCAAAAGAAAAGAAGGGATAGCCTTAAGATACCTTTTTCGTTTACCTAACCACACGACATCGATTCAGCCCGTTAGTACTTCCATTTACAACAAACAATAAAGGACCATTGTTAAGCTTACTAAAGCTAGAACTCAACACAAATGAGCAACTAGCTCATCTACAAAATTATTGAAGCACCTCCCTCTATTCTTTTAATTTTCCTGAAATCCACAAACAAGACCAACATGTTCAAAATGTCAACAAAACGGTCCATACCATCTCACCCAACAAACAAGTTCTAACTCACACTTTCCAAGCCTTTTGTTCTTCCAAACACATCAACCATAATAACAATAGTATTCTTAAGTTATTTCTACTAATTTCCAGCCATAAAACATCAAAAATACAAGTAGGTGATTCATGTTGGTCCTTTTTTCAATTTTGAAACATGTGTCTCATCCTCGTTAAATAATTTAGACATGTATCGAGTAGATAAAGCTAAGTAAGATAGAAATTAAGTTGGTGAAGCAGGCACGTCGGGTAAGCAAGTAGCTCGTTATTATTTGTCCAAATTTTCCTTTCTCACGTTTAAGTGCATTCGTCCTCAACCTAGTCGTTTGTATGCTGAACGAAAATACCGGATGTAATATCATTAGATCACTTTATATACTTTCAAAGAGAATCTCATTTTCGAGTTTACATCAATTGACTTACAGCACACTTTCACGTACGAAGACATGGGGCGTAACATCCAGATAATAAAGCTTCGATCTTTAGTGAAAACTAAAAAGTCAACTCAAAAAGTCAAACCCCGGGCCTGCACCTCGAAACCCCACACCCATTCCAATATGAGTCCAACCTTATCAAATTTATCCAATTCCGACATTAAATCGACCTTCAAATCCTCATTTTACATTTTTGAAAGTTTTTACAAGAATTCTCATTTTTTCCAATTCAAATCACTAATTTAATGATAAAAACAAAGATGGAATCATGAAAGATAATAAAATTGGGGCCAAGAACACTTACACCAATCTAAAAAATGAAAATATCCTCCAAAATAACCCAAAACCGAGCTCTCTAACACAAAGAGTGATAAATATACCATAACCCTCGAAATAGAGTACGCTATATTCTGCCCAGTGATTTACTCATCGCGATCGCGGAATATGCTTTGCGATCGCGAAGCACAAATTATATGGTGCCAAAAATCTCTCAGCGAACGTGAGAGAACAGTCGCAAACACGACACACAATCTCCATCAACCTTCGCGAACACGTTAGTATCCTTGTGAACACAGAGAGCAAGACACCTGATGCCCCTTCAAGTTCCTCATACTCGATCCCGTATCAGCTGACGCAAATGCGAAGACAAAAATCTCAAAGCCTCGTGAACGCGGTCGCCTCTCCGAGACCGCGAAGAACAAAAATGCCAGCTTCCACAGAACGCTACGCGAACGCAATTGCTTAATCGCTATCACGATGAAGAACACCAGATAATAACAATCAGCAATCCAAAATAGAAGGAAATGGCCCTAGCCCATCCGGAACACACCCGAGGCCCCCGGGACCCCGTCCAATCATACCAATCGGTTCCATAACATAACACGGACCTGCTCGAGACCTCATATCACATCGGACAACATCAAAATTACGAACGGCACCTCAAATCGAACTTAATGAACTCATAAACTTTGAACTTCTACAACTCGAGCCGAATCATATAAAATCAACCCGGAATGACGTTATATTTTGCATGCAAGTCCCAAATGATAGAATAGAGCTATACCAACTCCTGGAATCAAAATCCGAACCTGACATCGACAAAGTCAACTCCCGATCAAACCTCTTAACCTTCTAAACCTTCAACTTTCCAACTTTCGCCAAAATGCATCAAATCAACCTACAGACCTCCAAATCCAAATCCGGACGTAAGCCTAAGTCCAAAATCACCATATGAAGCTATTGGAATCATCAAAACACGGAGTTGTCCACACAAGAGTCAAACTCCGGTCAACTCTTTTCGCTTAAGCTTCTAAAACAAGAATTGCTCTTCCAAATCAATCCCGAATCATCCGAAAATCGAAATCGACCACACACGCAGGTCATAATATGTAATACGAAGCTGCTCGAGACCTTAAGCTACCGAACGGGACGTTAATTCTCAAAGCGACTAGTTGGGTCATTATATTATCCACCTCTTATACAAACGTTCGTCCTCGAACGTGCCATGAACCGTTCCGAAGTCATCAAATTAGTGAATATACTTATCATACACATACTCGCGGGTGATTCCACATCACCCCAATCTACATAGGCCCTACAACACAATCTCAACAAAAGATTATTCCTTTCACCCACACCGATATAAACCTTTGAACCAATTTTTTCAACATCTGATCCTTTCCGAAAGACCCGATTCGCACATAAAAACACTATATCACCTCAACCAGCTGCAACGACTCATGCATACACCCAAAAGGTATAACCACATGACGTAACACATCACACAGATGCCCATAACAACAACTCTGACCACAATACCTGCCCATAACCTAATCCAGGACCGGTAAATAATCTCATAACAGTTAAAACCCTGTTCCAAACCTTCACGATACTGACAACGATGCAAGAAACATAAAGATCCCATAACTATTCACTCAAATCAACAAGTCACACCTAATGCCATCTGTGCACACACCTCGCAAACTAAAACTCAAAAAGCACAACACGAATATGACTGAATATGCAAAGAAAAACACATGAGAGAACTATCAAACAAGCCCGACAAGCGCAATTCCCTAGCAGTACCATACTACGAATCAATTCCACAAGAGAGAATCAAACATATGAACTAATCACAAGGATTGCGTCCTATTATAACTCCACCGCCGCACGTAGCCCATTTCAAACATATCAAGCAGCATGAAAATGCAAGGGTCTCACCCTCAGCTCTGTATCATAAGTAGAATACACATCACACCAACCGAAAACTTCCACTAACTCAATTATGCAAAATAAAATCATTACACGTAATAGACTTCCTATACTGGCAGAGTACCTAAATCACAAATCACAACCAGACCACCTAAAAATCACATCAAAACCTACCGTAATGAGTAATAGAAAGTTCATTCTTGTCTTATAGCTCTCAATAGTGAACAAAACAAATGATAGACATGGGCTACTGCTACAGAAAGTCTCAACAGAGCTAAACACATACGTAGAGTGCGAGAATCACGAAACTCACCCATATATGAAGCAAGATAGGAGGCCTCATTCTAATAAGCATAACCGAATCAAAATAAAAATGATGCTCCTCTATAACAAATCAATGCCATAACTGTAACGACAACATCTGGTGCAACGACCTCAGCCACACCACAGAATGCATATCAACGGGCCAGGCCTCCCCCTATAGGGTGCCCCCAACCCTCCTGTCCTCCACTCCTAACTGGCTGTGCATGTGGAGTAGCAAATCGAATATAGCCTATAGCCTTAGTGCTCTGATGAAATCCACCTCTCCCGAGTCTAGGATAATCTATCATGATGTGCCTGGCATCGAGACACTCATAACAACCCCTCTGCGTGCGTGACTGCTCGTATTGAGTCTGTGCTAGATACTGGAATAACCGCTGTGAGAACCCCGTGCAAATGGTGCACTAAAAGATGACTGCCCCATAAGGGTACCTTGACTAACTAGAGCACCACGAGTATTCTAAAGTACGGACTGGACTGGCCAATTGTCCGGGCCTCTGCCATGATGGGTCTTAGCTGAAGTGTAGAATCCACTAAATCCTCAGAACCTCGAGACGTCTTACCTCCTTATCCTCCCTCTCCTCACCCCAAATACGCTCTAATATCTTGTCACTCTCCACAACCTGCTGAAATGGAGTATCAGCCTCCAACTCTCGATCCATACTGAATCTAAGGCTGTAACTAAGCCACTCATTATATATGCGAACTCACTCTCTGACTACAGGAACCAAAGTAGGTGCGTAATAGGATAACTCACTGAACCTGATGGCATTCTTTGACACTATCATGGTGCCCTAATGTAGCTGCTCGAACTCTATGCTTCACGCATCCCGGAGGGTCTAGGGAACAAACTCCCTCAAAAACATCTCTAAAAACTGAGCCCAAGTAGGTGGTGCTGCATCGGCCGATCTACCCTCTTCATAAACCTACCACCACTAATACGGTGCCCCCTACAGTTGAAATGTAGTAAAAGCAACTCCGCTCACCTAAACATTACCCATGGTGCGGAGAACACGGTAACACTTCTGTAGAAATCCTTGTGCATCCTCGGTAACTATGCCACTGAAAGTGGGTGGACTATACCTCATGAACCTCTCAAGCCTCTTCCGCTCCTCCTCTAATGCCCCTGGCCTGACCTCAAGCTGAACCGGACTAACAGGCTGTACCGGCACCACACCCGGAGTACGACCGACATGAGCCTGCTGCTCTAGAGTAGGGGCGGTGGGAGTCTGAGCTACTCCTCCAATCTGCGAAGTAGCTGGTGCAATGGAGATCAATCCCGCCTGAGCTAATCTACCAAACATGCTCAGGAATTACGCTAAAGTCTCCTCAAGTCTGGGGGTAACAACAGGCGCCTCCGGTGCCCGTCCCTCTATAGGAGATATTGGCGGCTCCTCAACTGCTGCTGTGGCAGGCGCTCTAGCTGCGGCACGTGCCTCTCGTCGTGCTCTACCTCAGCCCCTGCCTCTCGCGGCTCTAGTAGGGGGCACGGATGTCTGCTCGTATGATATGATCGCACGTGTCCTCTCCATCTGTGAGAGAATAGAGATACAAAGGCTCAAACTTCGAAATCAACAAATCCGCACGATAGGAACGAAAGAAGTGGAGTTTTCTTAATAGTTTTGTAGCCTCTCAAAGATAAATACAGAGGTCTCTGTACTGATCTGCAAGACTCTACTAAACTTGCTCGTGACTCATTGAACCTATGAACCTAGAGCTCTGATACCATCTTGTCACGATCCAAGATCCCACCACAGACGTCGTGATGGCACCTTCTCCTTGAGACTAGGTAAGCCAATTTCTTACAACGATTAAGCCAATTTTAACAGTGATAATAAATCAGAGTTTAATATGAATATCGAAACAAAAGCGAAATAAGCCTATGTGGCAATAAACATAACAACCTCTCAAGAATAGGCAATATAGAGTCACGAACGAGTATAGCTAAATACATGAAAAGATCTCAAAGATTGAAATACATATTGTTCAAATGACAAGCTGACAGTAAAATGAAAGGAAAGGACTCCAAGGGGCTGCGGTGACCAAGAAGCTCTATCTTGATTCCTCGCGATCAATAAGCTAAATCTGCCTGAGTCTAATAGCTCCAATACCTCGATCTGCACAAAAATGTGACGAAGTGTAGTATGAGTACACCACAGTCGGCACCCATTAAGTATCAAGACTAACCTCGGTAGAGTAGTGACGAGGTTCAAGTCAAGACACCTACTAGACAAAATAACTTGTGTAATATAGAAGTATAAAGCTAATAATGAAGGTAGAAATTAGTAAATGGCAACCAGAATCAACATTTGATATGAACAGTAAAGTAATAAGAACACCTTGAAAGTACCATTAAACCAAATAAGGAAAACCAATAACAACCAATTAATCAAGTCGTTCTAACACAAGTTTCGCAACGAAATTACTCCGAGATACATCATCTCATAATTACAAATCACGAGTCTCACCCACAATCATATGCTCACGGCACCTTGTGCCCACATTTCTAATCACAATCTCATGGACAACTCATGTGTCAATATCTCAATCTACCCGACATGATCACACGCTCATAAATCATAATCCGCCCGACATGGTCATAGGCTCACTATTACAATCCGCCCGTCATGGTCACAAGCTCAATATCAATATGATAGCAGATAATACAAGAATACATAAATATTATTAGGAGTGTACACGGAACGGGTTGGTTCAGTTTTTACTAATACCAAACCAAACCATTTACATCGGTTTGGATGGGTTCAATTTTGTCGAATTTTTCGGGTTTTTAGATTTTTTTTGTTACGTGAATAATATGTCAATCTTACTTTGTTAAATTTTTTATAAGTAAATATACGTTTAATAAAAATAAAAAAATTACAAACATATGATCTATTAAAATATTCTTATGGGCAGATTTTCTTAGTAACACATGATAGTTATTTTCTTAGTTGTCTAACAATAAATTTCCATTGATGTACACTTTCAAAGTTAATCAAATTTAATAATTAATCATAAAATCTATATGATACAAAAATAATGATATGTTCTATTTAATTTTTAATTTTTGAAACATCACTTCAAATTCGAAAAAGATATAAGAATATAATAAATATGGAAAACAAAGAGATTGAGTGAGAAGAAAGTTATCGTACAACACATCGTTTAAGTTAATAAAAATGGAGCACTTCATATTCCATTAAATATTACATCCCATAAAAGAATTTTAAATATTTTTAGACTTTGTTTAAAGAAAATTTGATATAAAGTCTAAAAGTATATATAAAAATTATATATTTATATGTCGGTTTGGTTCGGATTTTTTTACTCAACACCAAACCAAATTAAACCAAACCTCATCGGGTTTTTTAATCGATTTGGTTTGATTTTTCGGTTTGGTAAAATTTTTCGGTTTGATTTATACACCACCAGGTATGATCATCATATATTAAATTTCCATACTCCCGAAGTAGTTAAGTGGCATGCCATGGTGTATGTTTATACGAAAGTTCTGCTTTTGAAGTAGAGAGAAAATTTGAAGAGGATACACTAAATTCATTACCTGAATCTTTACACTAATATATATTTCTTTACATTGCCTAAAAGCTCAAAGTAATTGGCAACAGAAACAGTTAAAAGGATTCAGAAACTACAAAATAAGATGCTAAATCAGCCACTTTAAATTGCTTTTTAGGGCAACACATAAGAATCTACATCATGAATCTTTTAACGGCATTACCGCTTTAATATACATATACTTGAAATTCGTAAAGCAAATAAAGATGTACGTGAATACCCCAATTCTCTTTTTCTGCCGTCAAATAAGCATCTAGATGACCAATCTTTTAATGACATATATTACTTACTGTAAACATTCATTACGTTCATATGGAACAACGATATTTATGTGTACAGTAAATATCTCAATATGTATCCAAATCATCCCTAGAACAGTGTGATTGTACATGTCCCTAAATCATAAGCATGATCAATTGTAAATTGTAGTGCAAATCAAAACAATAATATCAAAGAGAACTCATATCCAACAAACAACATATAACACTATATCATGTAAGAAAGTTAATACAGATTTGTTCATATTTTCATTTTAAGAAAATAGATAAGGCAGAGAAGGAAAAATAGATTACCAATAGGGAGGAGGACCGTCAGAGAACTCATCATAGGGATTATGAATAGAACTATGCATAAATTGGTTTAAGAAAATTGACTATCCTTATATTGGTATAATGCAATAGAATTTATTTAAACTGACTTGCACGAATTTGATTAAATTGATAAAATTGCAACAAATAACCAGTAAAACAATATAAGCTTGCAAATTAACTCCTCAAATAAACTCACATAACACATTAGAAAGGGTTTTAAATTAACTCCTCAAATAAACTCACATAACACATTAGAAAGGGTTTTCATTATTGTAGTAGAAATAAATCGTTAGCTATCACATCAGTAGTACCTGACAATAGATAGGAATAGAAGGACAATCTATGTGCAAATGGACCGTTCATACAGGAGAAAAAGAGAAAGCTCAGCAAAGAGAGCAATACATCCATGCGTTGAATTTCTTCAAGCAAATGAGGGGCTTCTATTGCTCCTCTTTTCTTTGGGATTGAAAATTGAAAATACATCCAAAGGATATATATAATCACAACTAGAAACTGATAAACATATCTTGAAAATAGAAAATCATACCTCTACAGGTGAGGAAGATGGAAGAGAAATGGTTGAAATGTGTAAACCCCACGCCGGTGAACAGATTCAGAAACATACACCAATGCGATAAAATATGCCACCAAAAATAGATAAGGGGTTAGGGTTTTAGTCTCACGAGAGCAAAGAGCACAAATCTAGAGAAAAAAAAGGCGACAAAGGAACTCATCGCTCTATTTACCAGAGAATGAGACGGAAAGAAGAGATTTTGCCAACAATGGGAGTGATCCTCTTTCTGTGAGGCAATTTGCGCGAAGTAGGTGAGGGTAGATTAATATGGTTTTGCTAGGTATCTAAATAAATAAATAAACAGAAGAAAGAATAGGAAAAGAGACAAATTGTTCGTAGAAGATAAGCAACAAATGGAGACGACTTTTGGGGAGAGGGAATAAGGTAGAGTAGGAAACGGAGAGGGAGTTAAGAAATTGAGAGCGATTTTTAGTTTTCCTCATTGGAAGGGCAGTAGGTAGGTAACTTGCCCTAAATGGATTTCCGAATTACAACTGGAAAAATCATTTTGGATTTTTTTTAATCATTTTAAGTTTCTTTATGTTTTGATTTCTTTTGTGTTTTTCCTTCTCTTTTCTTTGTGAATTATCAAAACTAAGAAATTGAAGATGAGTTTCTTATGAACTCAAAATAGAAATAAACTAAAAAAGTCACTAACTGATCAACAACTTTATTATCATTATTAATTATTTTTTTAAAGAAATGATAATAAAATATGTCCCAAAAACCAATTATTTTTTTGCACTACGCAAATTATATCACTTCAATAGTTGAGTTCTTATTTAATGTAAGTGTCACGACCCAAATACTTAACAAAGGAGTCGTGACGGCACCTAAACCACTTGCTAGGCAAGCCAACACTTGCCATAATAAAGAAAGAAAAAGCAAGCATTTAATAACGTATTAACTTAAATAAAGGAAAAACTCCAAAGTTAAGTAACAAGTCTAAAATCAATGCAACGGTCTAAGAAACTCCCCAAGAGTGGTGTCACTAGGTCTATGAGCTCTAAGAAGTACTAAATACAAAGTCTAAAATGATTAATAATGTCTGATGCAATAAACAGTACTAAAGATAATGAAGGTGACTCCAGAACCAGCGAACGGATATGCAGCTTTCTCGAGTCTCTTGATGATATCCAAGTTACGCACCTCCTAGGACTCCGCTGGGATCAATACCTGAATCTGCACAAGAATTGCAGAAGTGCAATATGAGTACAACCGACCCAATATACTCAGTAATTATCGAGCCTAACCTCGATGAGGTGGAGATGAGGCTATGGCTAGACACTTACCATATATACCATTAGTCAATAAGCAAGATAATTAACAATAGACATAATAAGAATAAATACATGAAGAAGTAAAATAATTAATAAAAGGAAATAATGACCACACTTCTCACATAAACAACCAAACCTTTTTTTCAACAACCCAACCAAAGAGAAAAAGACAATATCCGTAAATAACTTAGCTTTGTTGTGGCGCACAATCCGATCCAACACAAAACTGTTGTGACGAGTAACCTGATCCCATCCATATTGTTGTAGCTAGCAACCCGGTTCTACTATAATAGTATTTCGGCAAGCAACCCGATCCACATACCAATTCATGTGGAAACATCCAACAAGCACCCAAACACGTCAAAGTTCATAATATAATATCAAAGAGCGCAAATATACTTAATTTATTAAGGAAAAGATAAATATGACCATGGTATGATAATCTTACTCATATGTTACAACAAGAATTCAACATAAGGCTATTAACACGTGAATAATTCTATCAAGCAGACTTCTACATATAGCAGAGAATGCCACTGTCATAGTAAATGGAGCTTTTTTGCATAGTACCTCCAACTGGGGCAGATCAAAGAGGAACAATGGACATATGATACACATCTCAGCCAACATCTACCTTTTGACAAAAACTTTTGCGACAGCTCAAGGAAACTACCTTCAACTCATTCAATAGGAGTAGGAATACATGTAATTAGTATAGTCGACCTAGACTTATTTCACATCGTTTTTGTACATATGACTATCTATCAATACTATAAGATAGATAGTCATTACATCACTTTAGGTCTGACATATTTAGACATGTTTGATCACCAACTGAGGAAGATCAAACATACACAACAGCTAACCACCTATCACCCTTTAGTTACCTTTACAAAGACTAGGTACATGTGCTTTTTTGAGGAGGTAAGATTCATGTCCCCCTCCGTTTCTGTACATTTTGATATTTAAGAAGCAATAAAAACGTATTTACCAAAAAAAAAATAATTCTAACATAGCATAACGAAATAGCGTATGACTTAAGCAAAGACATGCATAAAACTAGTTCCACCAGTATACTTTTAATCATGATAATGCATATACACTCGTAACCTTGTATATACGCCGCCCCCAACACATTTAGCACATATCAAGTAAAGTATTTATAACCTAATTCTCTCAAGTCAAGGTTAACTACAATACTTACCTCTTTTCAGAACAAGTCAACTCCCCAAAACTCTTTTCCTTAAGAACAAACCTCCAAATCACTCGAATCTAGTCAATTGATACTCAAATAAGTCAAAACAAGTTATAGAAACTAGCCTATTATCAAAAAGGATCAATTTTTATCATATTTGGAAAGGTCAATAAAAATTCAACCCGGGCCCACATGGTAAAAATTAATAATTAAGATCGATTCCCGATAACTCATTCTTCCCCCAGTCCAAATATGTGATTTGTATCAAAATTGCACCTCAAATCGAGGTTCAAATCACCAAAATTAGCTCTCTTAAGTTTTATTCCAAAATCCCAATTTACTTTAAATCTCTGTATTTAAGAACGAAAATATATGGGGAATCATGGGAATAAATCAAAACTAAGTTAAAATTACTAACCATGGAAGTTGGGGTGAGAATCCTCTCAAAAATATCGTTAATCCGTGGTATAGGCTGCATAAATGGTGAAAATGGCTAAATTTTGATTTTCAGCACTATTTATACATAGGAAAAGATTCTTTTTATCATTCGCGAAAGGACGCCCACATTCACTAAGGACAACAGTCACAGACCACCACTTTCGTGAAGGATGATTCGCGTTTGAAAAGGCTAGTCCCCCCACGACTACGCATTCCAGCCCAACCATCGCGTTTGCGATGTGCAAAATCTACCCATGCCCCAAAAGCATTGAAGCCTACACGTTTGTGGCATGGCTACCGTGTTCGCGAAGGTTAACTCCTTCCAACCATCATGTTCGCGGTCATCACTCCGCGTTTGCAAAATGTAAACCTCCCCTAGAACCAAATCATCCTACACGAACGCGAGACAAGCTCCGCGTTCACGATGCACAACAAACTATCAGCAAACCAGCTGCTATAATTTGTACAAAAATGGTCGAAAACCATCCCAAAACACACCCGAGCCCCCGCAAAACCCCATCAAATGATAGTAAGAAGTATATGACCAAAGACGATCTCGTTCGCAAGCTCAAAACTTAAAAAAAAAAATATAAAAACTAAGAGTGAATCATTAAAACTTAAGAATTCAAATGTTCATAAAGTAAAATTTCAAACATTCATCTCTAAGCGTCGAAATGGCCTCGGGTTCACCTGGAATCCACACTAAACATACGTATAAGTCCAAAATAATCATACAAACCTACCAGAATTTTCAAACTGTCGATCCGTGATCGTTTATTAAATATGTTAAATGTGGTCAACTCCAACAACATTAAAGCTATTTGTCTTTCAAAGCACATCTAAACTTTTCAAAAATTTAAATGAACCATGTACACAAGTCATAAAATATCAAATGAATATATTCAAGGCCTCAAATCACAAAATGAAAAGCTAGAAGTCAAAAGAATCTATCCGGTCATTACGTTCTCCACATCTAAAAGAAACGTTTGTCCTCGAACTGACATAGAAAGGTACCTTAACTAGCTAAGAGATGCTGATATCTACTCTTCATATCGGACTCGGACTCCAAAGTAGCCTCCTCAGTTGGCTACCCTTTTCAAAGCACTTTCACAGAAGAAATATCCTTAAAGCTCAACTTTCGAACCCGCCAATGTATAATAGCTACTGACTTTTCCTCATAGTATAAATTCTCATCAAGCTACACTGTACTGAAGTCCAATACATGCGACTTGTCTTCATGATACTTCCAAAGCATAAAAACACAAAATACCAGACGTACCGATACTAGGCTGAGGTAATCCAAGCCTATAAGAACCTTCCCAACCCTCTCTAGCACCTCTAACGGGCACTTGAACCTCGAGCTCAACTTGTCCTTGTTCCCAAATCTCATCACGCCCTTCATAGGAGATACTTTCAAAAGTACCTTTTCGCCCTCCGAAAAAATCACATTACAGACTTTCTTGTCCTCATAATTCTTCTGCCTACTGATGAGTGGTTATTTTACCATTTATTTTAGTCCTTTTTCTTTAGCTTTTGTATCCGTTAATTATAATATGAGGTTGTTTCTAGTGTGTATTGCTTGATTTTAAGGTAAATGATGTCTTTAAGAGAGTTAAAATCAAATAAAGTGGATTTGTGCAAAAAAGAGTAAAATAAGTGAAAATATTCCAGTGGAATCGCATATGCATAGAATGGTCTCGCATCTGCGTATGAAGACATGCGAGGAAGAAATAGAATTTTCGATTGATGAATCGCACCTGCGATCGCGCTTCTGCACCTGGAGTCCGCTTTTGCGGACGCGCTTCTGTGGCATCTGTCCGCTTATGAGGAGTAGCCATTTCTCACCGAATATCACTTCTACGTGCAGCATTTCGCATATGCAAAGCCGCACCTATGCTGATCCTTCCGCAGGTGCAGCCAACGGGCTTCAGACTTGGGCAACTTAGGCATTTCATATCTTCTCTATTTCAAACCCAGAAATACACGACCTAGCTCATTTGTATAATATCTTTGGCCGATCTTTGGACATATATGGCGTATCTTGATGAGAGAACATAAGTTTTAGAGCTAGGTTTCTTGAAGGTTTGAAGCTTTTGGTTGAGAATTTCTTACCCATTTATGTTTATTTCTTCATTTCCTTGCTTTGTATTGAATATCTAAGTGTGTAGTATTTTTTTCCAAGACTTGAATATTGTTTTATTTGGAATACTCATATTTAAAGTGAGGTTGTTGTGCTTATGTATTTAATTATTCTTGTTCTTTTATGTTTCTAAAGGGATTAGCTAACCCTCAGACTCGCCCATTAACTTCGAATTAATTTTGGAAAAGATAAGTTGGGGTTGAGAAATATTAATTAACAAGAACTTGATGTGTTAACCTTCACTTTATAGATTCTACCTATGGATAGGATTGAACTACTCGTAGCCAAATTCGGGTGTGCATAATCTCTTAATTGTTTTAGGGATAATTCAATTAGAAAGTCTTGTTAGTCTTCGGAAGAAGGTAATAAAGAATTATTATGCGAGGCTAATTAGCATAAACTCGCTCATATTTGTAAAATTGTGAAATATATTGGATCGTTACTCGAGTGTAATTCCCCGTCTACCTATTCATGTAGCCATTCATCATTTTACATGCTTTCTAGGTTAGTTTACATTTTCGCATTTAGAAATAATTTATTTTCTCAAACCCTTTTAAGTGTTTGGCTTAGCATAATAAGTGATAATTCTCTTACATTTCCTAGTCGCCTCATATTGTTCTCTGTGGTATTCGACGCCGACTCATAGCTGGGTATATTTTATTGCATGTGACAGTGTCCATTTTCTTTTTAGTAGTGGATTTGGACGTCATCAAAATTGGCGCCGTTGCCGGGGAACAATTTGGCGTATTTAGGTTGTTTGAGAAGTAAAAGTACGTGCTTTGGCCCAAACTTGTGAATATTTGTGTAATTATTCTTCTTATCTTCTTATTTTTTTTCTTGTGTTTCTTGTTTGTTTGTCATTTATTTTCTTAGTTGTGAAAAATGGCATCGCATAATGAAAACTTGTTGGATGTTAGTTTTTTATACTTTGATAACCCTTCCTTATTGTAGAGGACCAAAATCTTGGCAAATTTGTTTACATTCACTGCTAAAAATCAGTGTTTTAGCGACCAAAAATTAGCGACCAAAGTTGGTCTGCCTCAAAAAGCGACCAACATTGGTCGCCAAGTAGAGGAAAAAATTGAAAAAAAAAACTTAAATCAAATAGCGACCAACTTCGGTCGCTAATTGGTCTCTCTATTCGTCAACTTTTTGACCGGACTGGTCAGACCAAGTTGGTCAAAGAAAATTCAGAATTTGCGACCAACTTTAGTCGCCAAACTGGACCCACGTTTAAATTTTCGACCAAAGTTGGTCGCCAACTGAAGGGGAATTTTATGGGCAAATAAGCGACCAAAGTTGGTCGCATATGTTGAACATTAAATAAATCAGATTTTAAACTTAGCGACCAAAATTGGTCGCATATCGAAGGTGAATTTTATGGGGAAATAGGCGACCAAAGTTGGTCGCTTATGTTGAATATTAAATAAATCAGATTTTAAAATTTGCGACCAAAGTTGGTCGCTTATTGAAGGGAAATTTATGGGGAAATTGGCGACCAAAGTTGGTCGCTTATATGGAACATTAATTAAATCAGATTTTAGTTGGGCGACCACAGTTGGTCGCCATTTGGAGGAATTTTTATAGGGAAATTGTCGACCAAAGTTGGTCGCTCTCTTATTAATATATTTAGTATATACATACTGTATTATACCATATATATATATATA